>MBAC02003433.1:0-24004 GCA_001712635.2 Nothophytophthora sp. Chile5 | reverse complement strand
TGTAAATCCATACAAATGCAGTAAACTATCCTCCCAGGCGTAGTTTACACTGGTCGCTCAAATGAGTGGCTCCCAGCCACTTTAGGCACTTCGTACCATAGAAAAGAGGGACCAGATTGTCCCGAAAAAGTGACAAAGTCACTCTTTGTGTCACTAGACCAATACCGGTTTTACCGTGACTGTGAAAGGGTACAAACCGTACCCAATCACTTTGTGTAAGGGGTATTCGAACGTACCCCGTTACAGTCTGCATACGCCTGGTCGGGTCGAAGACGAACCAAGGCGGCGCTCCAACTTCAAGAATGCTGTCACGATCTGGGCACCCATTCTTGTGCCCAGTATTCGGCGCACTGATCCTGCTTCAAGCCCGCCAGAACTTACCCGTCAAAATCCCGGCCGCGGTGTACACGAACCGTCGCGGAAGACCTGCCTGCATTGCGACTGCGGACGTGGCTGAGGCTGTCAAGCGAGCGGCAACCAATATAGGTTCGGACCCACGCCAGTTCAGCTCGCACTCACTACGGGCTAACGGTGCAACTCACATGTACCGGTCGGGCACGGACGCTCTCACGATCCAGTTTCACGGCCGCTGGGTTTCTGACGCTTTCAAGACCTACACCAGACTGTGCAAGGAGTCGGTTGCCACACTTTCCGAGCGCATGGTCGCAGGCTCTCGACGTTGCACTAGTGGGAGCTTATCGCATGACCTTCTTGGGGGCAACGCTCTCCTCGTCCCTTATCGGATTGAGCTGGTGGTCATTGCATAAGCTCCCATTAATGTACTCTCGTTTGACCCCTGCTGCGCATGAATGGAAAGTGGTAGAATTCCGTACCGGTACTGGTTACGCTACCGATAATTCGTCATTCAGTATTCGCATCCAGAGTTCAACCCATTCGTTCGAGTTCCAATTCGCTCCCGCTTGTTTGCAACGAGAGCTTTCGCGCGGCCAACATGCTCCAGGCGACGAGCGTTACCCCATCTGAGCCACGAGGGAGGTCGCGAGCTCCTGAGCCATATCCGCTGCTAGCTGCCGCTCGAGTCGTGAGCCGCTACTGCCTCCCTGAAGGCGAGTTGTCCCATGTGACGCGGCTCCTTGATGCGTTCCTTGACGAGTTCTCCGACAAGTGGACGCTTGTCCAGAGCTACAAGCAGACCAGCAGCCTGCGTCTCATGCAGTATATCGCTGCACGGCATCCTGCGACCGAAATGGATCCATTCTTCGGTCGCTGGGTCTTCAATACTGCCACGAAACTCGTGGCTTCGCGTGGGGACTTGCCGGCGCTCCAGTGGTTGGCGGAGAGCTATCTCCCTGACGCGTCCATGGCCACGGCAGTAGAAGCCGCCGCCACGAATGGCTATCTGCACATCCTGGAGTGGCTTTTTGATCGGCACGGAGATCAAGTTGACTGGGGGTGCATGGAACTGTGTGGTGCGTTGGAGAACAATCACGTGGAGGTGGTGGAGTGGCTGCGGATGCATACTGCTCCTCGGGCGGAGTGCGTGCCAATGGTGTTGCGTTCCGCGGCAAAGGCAGGAAACCTGGTCGTTGTTCAGTGGCTTTGCGAAAAGTACAACGCAGATGCTGAAGACGCATTCGTCTATGCGCAGAGAAGTTGTCAATGGGCGACAGCGCGATGGCTGCTCGCGAATTGTGCGCTCCCTAGTGGTAGGATCAATTGGGATGCAGCTGCCGCAGATGGCGCGTTGGCCTACTTGCAGTTTGCACACTCGCGCGTCCCACAGGATATACCTGATTGGCCATCAACACTACCGGCTGCCGCCAATGGGCATCTCGATGTCCTCCAGTGGCTCTATTCCGAACTGGGGTTGGAGCTGACAGAGATGGCCATGAGGCAAGCAGCAGAGAACGGTCACTTGAACGTCGTGCAGTGGCTTCACGCCAAAAACGGTGAGCGCAGAGGAATTTGGCCGATGGATGGTGTTGCCCAAAGCGGCCATCTCGAGATCCTTCGGTGGCTTCACGACAATCGCTCTGAAGGGTGTACCGAGATGGCCATGACCTGGGCTGCTAATAACGGCCGTTTGGATATTGTGCAGTGGCTACATACGAATCGAACGGAAGGGTGTACGGTCATGGCGATGGATCGGGCTGCTAGGAACAACCGCAAGAATGTCGTGCAGTGGCTGCACGAGCACCGAAACGAAGGCTGTACACCAGCTGCGATGGACAGGGCTGCTGGAGCAGGTCATTTGGAAATGGTTCGATGGCTGCATACGCATCGAAAAGAGGGCTGCACAACAGATGCGATGGATACGGCGGCTGGTGGTGGCCATCTCGATGTGATCAAGTGGCTCCATGCCAACAGAAGTGAGGGCTGCAAGACGTGGGCGATGAATTCGGCTGCAGCTAGTGGTCACCTGGAAGTGGTCAAGTGGCTTCATGCCAACCGCCGCGAAGGTTGCACCGTGGAAGCCATGACTGACGCCGCCATCAATGGACACCTAGCTGTGGTCAAATGGCTGCATGAAAACCGTTCGGAGGGCTGTCGTGCCGATACGATGGGTCAAGCGGCCGAGAAGGGTCATCTAGAGGTCGTGAAGTTTCTTCACAAGAACCGTGGTGAAGTGGATGCTCGGCTCGCGATGGAGAAAGCGACTGAGTTTGGACGTTTCGAAGTGGTGCTGTATCTCCACGCTGAGCATGTGAAAGTGCGCGATTTAGACGACGGCACTGTTTTAGGACGACTTAGCTGGGAAATGGCGGAGTGGCTGATCACGAACTACGCGGAACAAGTGAATGGCTGCAAGTTTGAGGTACCGAGTTGGGACTGGCGCTTTAACGAGTGGTGCCGACAAAGCAACCTGCAACCTGTCAGGCGAACAGAGGACTATGGGTACTGGAAATGTGACTCTGTAGCACTTCGTCTCGGGACCCCGTAGCGTTCACGCCAATGGATGATACTGCTATAGAGTCACGAAAGCTCCGAAAGGGAGGAGCCTCCGTCATTTACAATGCGCACAGCGATCACAATCAAGATCCCATCTTGTTCAGAAAGTTTTGCGGAGAAGGCAGTGATGGTGAAGCTGGACTTGGAGACCCCCATGCTCTTCCAAGGCTCGGACGCCGTGAGCACCACCTCGATTTAGTTGCCACTGCCGAGATGACCATCAACTGCCGCCGCATCTGTTTATTCGTGTGCTCGTCCAGCCATGCGTGTTCATCAATGTCCGTAACATCGGCAACATCGACAGCGACCACAACCCGAAGACGGCGAAGGCTCTGACGGAAACCGTGACTGAGGTTCTCAACGTGCCGGCGGACCGTGTATTCCTGAACCTGGAGGACATCTCTGCTGGCAACTGGGCCTTTGCTGGTGGCCGATGGAGTCATGCGCCTGTGCGAGGGCGGCCAAAGGTTACTCGTTACCATTTGCTTCATGGTAAAAACTCAAAAACAATGCAAGCTTTCATGCAATGCGTGCCTTCATCTGCAGCATTGCCCGGATCGACACGTGAGCTCAACCCGAAGATTGCGGTATCGCTGGCGGCCACTGCGGCGGAGGTGTTGGCGGACCGCGTGTTTCTGATCTGAGCCTGATTGGGTAATAAATGGCAGTACTCTTGGATAAATTGACGGAGACCCGAATCTTGGTGGTGACTGGACCAACCATCGCCACGTTTGCGGTGAGTTCGTAGGCGGAGATCAGTATGACTGGAGTAGTTCATGGGGAAAGAGACCAATGTGCAAACGCAGTCATATGTAAACGCTACCTTTCAACTGCCATCCTCGTCCAGCGCCTTAGAGGTCGACTTCGACGGTTCTATTCTGCAGTGGTGTGCTTGGCAGCAGACGACATCGGTGCTCGAGTGAGCGCAGACGTGCGTGTGCATCCTCGTACTCTGGGTTGAGGACCACGAGTTCACGGATGTCCTTGAGCGCCATGTGGAAATCGCGTTGTTGTTCATAAGCATCCGCACGTCGTAGCCGAGCGAACACGTTCGTCGGGCGGTGCGCCAATACATGCGAGCAGTCGGCGATCACGGCCGCGAACTCACCGCGCGTCTGGTTGGCACGCGACCGGTACAAGTAGCAGTGCATCGTCACCTCATCGTCATCAGACTGGGACACGTCAAGCGCCTTGGTGTAGAACTTGATAGCGTCTTCGTAAGAGCGCAACTGGAAGGCGCGATATCCCTTCTCCTTGAACCACTCGGGCAGCGTCAGTCCCGCCGCTGTCGCTTCCTTTTCTTCGAGTTGGCTGATAAAACGGACAATTCCGGTGTGTCGTGGGTCGACCTCTTGCCCGCGATAAAGCGTGCTAAGTGCTTGGTCACGCTGGCCGGCGGCGTGCAAAGCCAATGCAAGTCGGTAATAGCCTTCGATCTGCCGATAGTTTATCCGGATACAATGGGATGCGTCCTCAATTGCCTTGGCGTTCTCCCCACTCCCAGCATAAGCAATGCTGTAAGCAAAAGCACACAGGTACAACAGGTTCGTTAGTCGGCCAATCAATCAATCGGGCAAGAGCACATCTCAGCTCCTCGTACCTTCGGTGCAAATACACCCAATCGTTCTTGGGGTCGAGTTGAAGCGCCTCGGAGTAGCACTCGATGGCCAGTGCATACTCCTTTTTGCGCAAGGCGTCATCGCCGTCCTTCTTCTTGAGCTTTGCAGCTTCCATGGCTGTCACTCGGCGGCGGGCGGGGGCGGCATCTCCACCTTTCTGCAACGCCTCAACGTCCGCCAGCACGTCACGGATCTTCGCGAACTTTGGGTCCACTTGACGTCCTTTCCGCAGGGTCACGATCGCTTCATTGTACTTCCCCAGCGCTTTAAGAGCCAAACCATGGCGCAGATACCCGGTCGCATCGTATGGGTTGTAACGCATGCAGCGGTTGGCGTCGTCCGCTGCCTTTTTGAACATTGATGCTTCCATGTGTGCCAAACTGTTCATACACGCATACACAAAGCAAGGCGCATGTCCGAGTGAGCAATAGTCCAGCAAAATGAGAATGAAGTGCCATTCAGTCCCGAATGGGCTACATACCTTCGATCCCCGTAATATCCAGCGCGCTTGCGGTCCAGCGCGATGGCGTCCGTGAATTTTTCGATCGCCAAGTGATACTCACCATCATTTAGACAGCGGTAGCCTTCGCTGCGCTTGAACTTGGCCATTGTTGATTTGAACTCCTGGACGAGACGCCGATTAAGGACGATGCTCTCTTGCATCATCGCAATGCCGTCAAACTCCCAGAGCTGCTCCTTCGCTGCATCACTGTTGGCGATCACGTCCAGCAGAAATGATGCGGCCAAATCGACCTGCTTCGGAGACGATCGGTGCTTCACCACCGCAAGTAGAACCTTCACCACCTTGGAGTCGACCAACGCCGTCACAAACTCAGGACTCAGGGCGGCGATAGCCTGCAGGACTTCCAGCGAGAGTACGGTGCTGTCGTCGGAATACGCACGCCACACGAGCTCCATAAGCACGAGCAACCCATCGCGTGCAACAATGAGCCACGCCGTAGCCAGTTCCAATTCATCCTTCAGCGTTTTCAATGTGCTCACAAGTTGCACGTCGTCGTACTGCCCCGCCTTCAAGTCTTCGATGAGTGCAACAACGGGATGGGTCGGCGACACTGGGTCTTTTGAGTCGTCTCGACTTTCTTGCTGATCCAAATCCGCCACCTCATCGAAGCTGCGAGCTGTCTGGAATTCAGTGGGCACGCTGGATGGCCGACCAACAAATTCCTCCTCCTCGTTCACAGAGCGGTCGTCAGTGATCTCTTCTTCCGGACCAGCCGCGTCGCACTCCTCCTCACCATCTGACGGCGGTTGTCCAAGCACCTTGTCTTCCTCGGGTAAAGCAGTTTTTCCACGAGCGTTATCGTCTTCCATCTCTTGCTCTGGTTGCTCGGTGTCGGTAGAACGGGCTCCATTACCTGGAACTGCACTGGCGTTGTTGTCTGGGCCAGCGTCGCCCTTTCCTGTCGCATCAGAAGCTTCCACGTCGTGCATCGAACGCACTATCTGCTGTAAATTGGGCTGAAGCGCATTTGCCTTCGTCTCGCCATCTGGAAGCTCCCAAATATTGCCCACGCCACTAACATCAGGATGAGAAGCTGACACGGAATCCCATAGGCTGCCTCCGGTGGTGCCCCCGCTCATTTTGACATCAGCACAAGCGATTGCCACTTGAGGCGTTGGTGTCAAATCATGTCGCCTGACACGACGGCCCGTTTGTTTTACCGTCGAGGCCTCACTTGGGGCTGACTCCACTTCGACCGACAATTTCTCAGGCTTGCACTCGACCTCGACTGGCTGCTGCACTTCTGGCTCTTCTCCCTCGACACGAACGACCGACGGCTTTTTGCGGGATTCCTCCTCCGAAGTCTGAGGCGACTGATTGTCGGTCGCAGCAACCAGTGCTTTATCCGTCGCCAGCATCTCGCCGCCGCTGACGAGTCCGTTTGGTTCTTCCCCCAATACTGCTAGTTTTGCCTCTTCGATCGAAGCAGCAGTAGATGAGGTACTGCGACTGGAATGGGAACTGCTGTGGCAGCTGAGAGCACCATCACTGGATGCACGCACCAACTTCACTGCTGCTTCTTGTCCCATTGCCACCAAGTCGCTGGCGGTGTTATTCCGCGAGAGAGCGGATATCTTGTTGTCGTAACCAAGTCGTTTGAGCTCCTCGGAAGCCAAACTCAACAGGCTGGACACACGCACGAGCTTTTCAGTAGCCTCTTGTTCCACTGCCACCAAGTTCGTTGTGCTGTTGCTTCGTGACCAACTGGAAAGCTGTTTCAGCTCTTGGGACACATTGCCCAACGAGCTCGATACGCGCGCCAGCTTCGTTGATGCGTCTCGTTCCATCGCCTCCAAGTCTTTGCTGCTGCTATTGCGCGAGCGGGAGGAACCTCTGTCGCCGTATCCAAGCCGCTTCAGTTCTTGAGAAGCCTCCGCCAGTGACAAGCGCTTACAAGGATCCGCTGCACACATTTTTTCGATCAGCGACCACGCCTGCGACGACAGGCGCTTTGGCCGTGGAGGCAACAAACCCAGATTCTCCTTGAGCGACCGGATCTCCGAGATCTCGAGCCCCGCCCAGGGAACCGTGCGGGTGAGAGCCTCCAAAATGCACATACCGAAAGCATACACATCGGTCGCGAAGGATGTCGCGGAGGCACTGGCGCTGCTCGATGCCATAGTGGCATCGGCAGCCGCGAGTGATGTGAGCGATTCGCGATAAGCCACATGCTCGCGTAGGCACTCGGGAGCTTGCCATCGTATCAGCTCCTCGGCATCCGCATCGAAAACGTCCAGTTGGAAGAACTCCGTGAGGCCCGAGTCTCGCGCGTCGCACGCCAGTGTGTACAGCCCAAAATCGGCGATCACGGCGCGCCCTTTCTTGTCAACCAGAAGATTGTTGCACCGCAGTCCGCCATGCACGATGCCGTGTTGCTCATGCAAATGCAGCAGACCACGACTTGCACCATATAACAGCTGCCACGTAAGTGTCTCCATCTTCCCACTGCTGTCTGGTCCTGCGAACGCGTTTGCGCGCGCCTCCAGCGCCGCGAGGTATGCGGTGAGGCCACCATAGGTCGTAAAATCGCGCACAATATATGGAGGGTTGGCTGCGTGGGAAGCTCCTCGTACAGATACCACGTTTGGATGGTGCACACGCGTCCACTTCGGCACACCCGTGCGCGCGAAGAGCTGATCCACGAGCTGGTAGTGCACATCAGGCAGCGCCCACAGACACTTGACCGCTATAGTGGACGTCACATTGCTGGTCAAGCCTCCGTCGCTGCTGTAGCTGTACCTGTAGGCCTCGCCGCGCTGTAGTGTTGATCCAAAAGACCCGCGAGAACGACCGATGGCGTGCTCCGTAAACGAAAACTCCACCTCGCAGCCAGGTAGAAACCAGCGCGGGACCCGACGAAGGTGCAGGTCACATTGGTTGGAGATGCGGCGGTGAGTCATCTTGAGCGTCTCGAGCAACTGCGGCGAGTGTCCACGCGGCGGGTCAGTCACAGCAAACTCGGCCACGAGCTCGAGCAAGACGAGTGCCTGGCGGCGCTCGCTTGGAAACTCCTTGTTCACGAACGTGGGCGTCGACAGCAACGCCATCAGCGTATCATGCAGCGCCTTCTCGTCCAGTTGGCGATTGCTGGCGAACTGCTGTTTCCACTCCAACAGCGAGCTAGTGGGACTAGCGAGTGCGCCATCTACTAGAAGCGCGTTCAGGTCATGATGAACACGCGCGAGACCCGAGAGCAGTCGGCGACTGGCCATCACACGCGCCAGAAGGTTACGCAGTCGCAGGTGCTGCTCGATCACTGCTCGAAGTTGTGCTAGCACCACTGTGTAGTGCGATAGCCGGAAGTGCGCAGGCAACGAACCATGCTTCGCTGCGCTTGTGATGCGCAGGAACGCTTGATGGAGTCTGGCGTGGGCCTGCAGACACGCGCGGGGGCGATCTCGCACCTGCTGACACAGACTGTGCACGGTGCGCAACGCTGCTAGCACCAGATTCGCGCTGGGCAACGCCATGGCTGCTGCTTCGTCCGTCGATGTCGACGAAGACGCCGAAGTAGACGACCTGGATGCAGAGATTGCCGAAATGGAACCACCGCCGCCAGTCCCACCCTTCAGCCCGCGAGGCGACGTCATGACGCCCTTCATCGGTTTCCTTCGTTTCTCGTTCTAACGCTCGAAGTCAAGTGTTTCCCTCGGCAAGAAGCGCGCGTGTGCTCCGCGTCGTTTCTGCGTGTGCGTGTGTTTCCTTCCTGAGAAGGAAGGGGCGCTTGGAGCATTGACCTTTGGGGGTTGGGAAGACATCCAGATGGCAGAGAATAGAGGCAGAGAGCGCTTCTTCATGGGCGGTCCGTCGCGCCCGACGCGTCGCGTCACTCGCCATGCGCCAACTGAATGGAAGTTACGGCAGCAGATGTGCAGGTTTGGAGCGCGCGCACTCTCTGCCGCAAGTGCAACCTTCACAAATGGAAACGAAGGGTGATGGTCGGCGAGGATTCATGGGAAACCGTTTTAAATTACAGAAATAGTCAGAGTTAAATGTAATAAAGACTGAGATCCAGCAATTAGATCCTTGCAATTACACATGAACATGGGTGCGTCCGTAACGGTTGGGCATGACACGAAGAAGCCGAGAACGAGCGGCACTGCCGCGACGTTCCAATAGCAGCATGACGAATACCAGACCTCATGCTGCGGCTCATAACTGCATGCGTTGAGAGTAGCCTCTATGTGTCTGAAGGTTGTTGTCGCGAGTTGCTGCACGTGACACGCTGCCTTGACGCTTTCCTAGCTGAACTCTCTCCCGAGCCCACCATCGCCGATAGCTGAGCATTCTGCGGTTCATGCAGTACATCACAGCACGAGATTCGAAGGTGGAGGTGGGCCTGATCTACCGTCGATGCATGCTTCACGTCGTGACGAAGCTTGTACAGTAGCGGTATCAGGGGAGCAGGTGGCACTTCAAGGCCCGATACCAACCGGGCGATCTTCTGAACCACAGCAGGAATCCGAACCAGCGCAGTGGCCCCTGGACATTCAGGGGTAGTTTTACGGTAGCAATCATGCGAGAGCATATTGGGGGGATGAACCGATCTGTGTCGTGCGTCAATGAGGAAGCACACCCATATCGTTGAGTAGATTTGCACGCACACTGTTCGTTGTGAAGAATGCTTGATCAAGGTGATGGACGCCGAAGACAAAGCAACCTTGTCAGGCTGCTGCACAACGAGTACTGTATGGTGTTGGAGTTGAATACATGTAGTGAAGTATGCACTTGCGAGAAGGTGGAGTGAGTGCCGTGGGTGCCCCTTATCAAAACCAATGCGACTTGGAGGACGCTGTATAGTGCGGCGCAATTTCTGAGCATGTGGCGCACGGATGAAGAGCTGAGCGTTGAAGTTATCGGCTTGAAGCCGATGTTGTAATTAGTATTAGTGCAGGCAACATGATTTTAACGGAGCCTATGACAGCATGGGCGTGCTCCAACAGCAAGCACCGTTGAATCGTACTCTCACCACATCGACACAGGACGAGGAACCCGGAGCCGGAATAGAAAAGCCTCAACTGAATCTGTAATTCATAATGGTCAGCATTTACAAAACGTTTAGAAGTTCTAGAAAAGCTTGCATCTGTTTTATCCAATCAAAATGCTGTATTTCCCCGCTCACTCGGATAAGGCAGACTCAGAAAGCAGCGACGATGGAGCCGCGATCCGCGCGGGATTTCCCGGTTCTCGCATGCGTGCATGTGGTGAGTCGCTACTGCATGCCCCAAGGCGATCTCCCACACGTGTTGTGCCGCCTTGACGTCTTTCTGGATATTTTCTCCGCCAACATGACGATCGCCACGAGCTACGAGCGCACTGGCAATTTACGCCTCATGCAGTATCTCGCAGCTCGAGAGCATGGGGACGAAATGGACCCGTTCTACAGACGATGGCTGTTCAACCGAGCGTTGGGGATGGCGGCGGCCCGTGGAGACCTGACAGCGGCCCAGTGGCTGGTGGAGAGCTATCTTCCGGACGAGCTCATTACGCAGGCAGTGACTGCTGCAGCTTCCCATGGGCACATGCACATTCTCGAGTGGCTCAACGAACGATCCGACGGAAGTGTCCTCTGGACAGGGGAAGCGATGTGCGGGGCGTTGAAGTACGATCAGGTGGAGGTGGTCGAGTGGCTCTGGACCCACGCAGTTCCTCAAACTGAGTGGATGGTCAGGGTGCTGCACGCTGCCGTGAAGGCAGGCAATCTGAAAATGGCCACGTGGCTGTGCGACAACTACGATGTGAGCGCAGAAAATCTGCTGACACTGTCAATGAGCGGGCGACACTGGGAGATTACGCGCTGGATTATCGAGCGGTATGACAT
Source organism: Nothophytophthora sp. Chile5 (assembly GCA_001712635.2). Taxonomy (NCBI): domain Eukaryota; phylum Oomycota; class Peronosporomycetes; order Peronosporales; family Peronosporaceae; genus Nothophytophthora; species Nothophytophthora sp. Chile5. The sequence continues at coordinate 13,131 of MBAC02003433.1, read as the reverse complement.
CCGAGACCGCTCAGTGGATTGGTATTTCCCCGTGCGGGATGGCGCGCTGTCGTTGTTGAAGTATCTGCACTCACGCTCGGTCGGACAAGTGAGATACGCTACGTTGCGAACTGCGGCATCGAATGGCCATTTGGAGGTCGTCAAGTGGCTTCACTGTGAGCTGGACGTGGCGTTGACGGCAGAGTCCATGAGGGAGGCGGCAGAGAACGGTCATTTGAACGTGGTGGAATGGCTTTTCGAAACAAGAAGCACGTGCTGCGATAGTTCTGTTTTGGTCGGTGCAGCGGAAGCTGGTCATCTGGAGATTGTGCAGTGGCTTCACGCTCATCGGGCAGATGGCTGTCGTGCCGTTGCGATGGATTCCGCTGCCCGTAGCGGCCACCTTGAGGTCGTCAAGTGGCTGCACGCGAATCGAACGGAAGGATGCTCAGAGAAGGCCATGGATGGCGCAGCCACGAACGGCTTTTTCGAAGTCGTGCAGTGGCTGCATGAACATCGGAGCGAAGGCTGCACGATATCAGCAATGGATGGCGCTGCTGGTGCGGGTCATTTGGAAATCGTACGATGGTTGCACGACAACCGAAGCGAAGGCTGCTCGAAGTTTGCGATGAATTATGCGGCTCGCAACGGTCACTTCGATATCGTCAAGTGGCTCCACGCCAATAGGAGCGAGGGCTGCACTCCATGGGCGATGACTTGGGCGGCTCGCAACAGACATTTGAACATTGTGAAGTGGCTCCACGAAAATCGAGACGAAGGGTGCACCCTCGCCGCAATGGACAAGGCTTCCAAGCACGGCCATCTCGATGTGGTACAGTGGCTTCATGCCAACCGCAGCGAAGGCTGTACCTACGAAGCGATGGACAAGGCCGCAGGAATGGGTCACCTGAGCGTGGTGAAGTGGCTTCACAAGTACCGGAGTGAAGGGTGCACATCCGCCGCAATGACGTATGCTATCTTCGCGGAGCATTTCGATGTAGTGCTGTTTTTGCACTCGCATCGCTCGGAAAGCTTCGTCTTTCGCGCGAATACCATCATCACACTTCCTTTGGAGTTTAAAGAATGGTTGATCGCGAACTACATGCACACGGGCAAGCTGGACGGCTGCATATTGGACGTGTCGGACGCGTAGCATTTTAGTGGTTGGCAAGCCAACGAGGCTTCAGAGGGAAATTTGTGTTCACAGATATGATAAGGGAAACATGTATCGTGCTCTGGATGCATGGCCGCGAAGAGGTTCAATCGGACGCACATTCATTATAGCACGTGGTGTCTTGTGAACCTCTCGTTGGCTCAATTCGAAGCGAGAACGCGCGGCAAACCACATCCAACAGCATCCGGCTCGTGTTTATGCGTGCAATGCGATGTCCAATTGTTCAGTCGGACCGCGTCATGCCGCCGGAAGTTCCGGTGGAACCGCATATCTTTCACCCAAAGCGAAAGGCAAGAGCCATGGAAAGCAGCTCGTGCGCGATCAGCTCATCGGACCTCCATTCCCATGTATTCCATCTGCAACATGGGGAATGAGGAAGTGATTGTCGGTATCAGATGAAATGCATATATTTGCTAGAATAGACTATTACAAAGCACAAAATTACAAATCAATATACGTTTGCGCAACTTCAAGTCTCTCATCCCCAGTTTTAGCCAATCCCAGCGCTTGATGCACTTCTCCTTTCGTCGCCGACGTCGCTGATGTCGACGATGTTGAAGAAGCGAGCCAACTTGATTTGAGCCAATCAGCAACCGACGCTCTCCATCCTCAGCCGTCCCTCCATTCTCGCATTCCCCGAATCGCCTCGGAAAGATACAAGCGCTCGGATGCAAACGGTCGAAGCTGCCGCCGTTCTGATGCCGCTTCCGCTTAGCGACTTCCCGCTGCTCACCAGAGCGCGCGTTGTGGGCAGCTACTGCTTGCCCAATGGCGAACTGCCGCATGTGATGCACCAAGTGGACGCCTTCCTGGACGATTTCTCAGCCAACACCACGATCGCCAAATGCTACGAGCGGACAGGCAGTCTGCGTCTCCTGCAGTACATCGCTGCACGGGAGCGATCGACCGAGATGAATCCGTTCTACCGTCGCTGGTTGCTCAATAAAACAACAGAACTGGTGGCGGCGCGAGGAGATCTGGCGGCACTCCAATGGCTGATGGAGAGCTACCTACCAGCTGAATTCCTGACCAAAGCAGTGGCGGCGGCTGCTGCCAATGGACACTTGCACATCTTGAAGTGGCTCTATAAACAGCACAAGGAGAGAGGATACTGGGGGAACACTGAGTTGTGCGGAGCGTTGAAGAACAAGCACATTGCTGTAGTGAAGTGGCTTCAAGCGCATGCATCCCCTCGTCCAGAGTGCTTGAGTGAGGTTATGGATGCTGCTGCTGGGGCAGGCTACCTGGATATCGTCAAGTGGCTGCACGACGAGTATCATGTGAATACCAGGAATGCACTGTTGCAAGCAATGAGCGGATGCCAATGGGAAACGGCGACATGGATTCTCGAACAGGGTGAGCTCGCGATGCCCTGGATCGATTGGGACCTCCCAGCTAAGGACGGCGCGTTGTCTTTCTTGAAATACCTGCACTCCCGTTCCATCGGAAGACCGGGGTATTACACACTCCAAGTTGCGGCGTGGAATGGACACTTGGAGGTCGTCAAGTGGCTTCACTGCGATTTGGGGGCAGCTTTGACACCCGATGCCACAAGAAGAGCGGCGCAAGGTGGTCACTTGGACGTGGTGCAATGGTTTCACGATAATGGCTGCGATGGTTGTGATGCTTCCACCATAATCAGTGCTGCTGAACACGGCTATCTGGACGTCGTCCAGTGGCTACACGAGCATGGAGCAGACAGCAGCAGCAACGCAGCGATGGACAGCGCTGCCCGAAGTGGCCATCTGGAGGTCGTCAAGTGGCTGCATGCACATCGACCAGACGGGTGCTCCGAACACGCAATGGATGACGCAGCTACGAATGGGCGGTTGGATATCGTCCAGTGGCTGCATGAGCATCGAAGCGAAGGTTGTACCGCATCAGCAATGGATGGAGCTGCTCGCGAGGGTCATTTGGACGTTCTGAAGTGGCTTCACGCCAACCGAACGGAGGGTTGTACGACGTCTGCGATGGATTGGGCGGCCCGTAATGGACATTTGAGTGTCGTCAAGTGGCTTCACGCCAACAGAGGCGAGGGCTGCACAACGTGGGCGATGGATTGGGCGGCGCTCGAGGGCCATCTGGATACTGTGAAGTGGCTTCATGAGAATCGCGAAGAAGGCTGCATTGCCAAGGCAATGGACAACGCCGCCAAGAACAACCACCTCGAGGTGGTGCAGTGGCTCCACTCAAATCGCACGGAAGGCTGCACTGTGGATGCAATGAATGAAGCTGCCGCGAACGGGCACCTTGAGGTCGTGAGGTGGCTTGATGAGAACCGTAGCGAAGGTTGTACGGCTACCGCGATGACTCGAGCCGTTATGAGGGCGTTCTTCGACGTGGTGCTGTTCCTTCACTCGCACCGCTCTGAAGACTTCTCTTTCCTTGGGACGACCTTCGTCCGACACTCGTGTCTGGAGCTGGCCCAGTGGCTTCTCGAGAACTACGCGGAAAAAGTGAACGGATGCGAGTTTGAGGTGCCGAATTCGGATTGGCGCTTCAACGATTGGTGCCGACAAGTCAATCTGCAACCAGCCCGGGAGTACGAAGCGTCGACGTGGTGGGTGTGCGATTCTGCGGCGCTTCGTCTGTGATCTGTGCGTGACTGCAGGTGATCGGAGATTTATGATGTTTTTTGAGCGAAGCCAACCCCGTCGATCTTCTTTGATCCCATTCTGTCTCAAAACTTGTGCCGTAATGAATTGCTGCTTGTTCAAGCGAGAGAGCGGGGAGCATCTATATGTAGATAATTTAGACGGCAACTGTGAACATGTGGTGCGAGCACCCTTGCGAAATTGCGCCGTGTTTCCACCGAGATGGAGACGTACGACACAAGCACTTGATTGCTTTCAAGCTGCGAATCGACATCAAGCAGAACTTTGCATGCATATAGCGGCGCCATAGAAGCCAAAGCGGCGAGCCAAGCGCGGTTTGATGATGCGATTTTGCGATTGTCCTGTGGTTGGATAAACCACATAATCACAGATATGCACGACATTTGCTTCGGAAATTACAGATAAAGGTGGATGCCTGTGATTGGATCAGCGATACTTTGCAGCTTCAAGTTCCACGTCTCAGCTGTATTTTCAGCCAATCCCATCGCTTGCTGAGGTTCCCTGATTATCCTCTCGAACATTTGCGTTGAAAAACGCTGGCTGATGTCAACAGCGGTGCCATCACTTTGGGTGACGGTCATCCTCCCATCCGCATTCTCGCATACAGTACGGAAGTATGTATGCAGACCGTCGGCAAACGACGAAGAGTCTCTCTCTCTCTTCAGTCTTCAGACCAGGAAACACCTTCGAGAGCCCCAGCCTCCAGATGGTCGGCACTTCCGCTATGCAGCAATCACAAGCCTCCTGCGCCTTCCCGCTGCTCGCGAGCGTGCGTGCGCTGAGCCGCTACTGCTTGCCTGACGTTGAGCTGCCGCATGTGACGCACAGTCTGGACGCCTTGCTGGACGATTTCTCTTCCAATTTGACGATCGCCGAGAGCTACAAGCGGACGGACAGTCTGCGATTCATGCAGTACATCGCGGCACGAGGGTCGAAGGAGGCGATGGACCCGTTCTACCGGCGCTGGATGTTCAACATCGTGACGGAACTGGCGGCGGCAGCTGGAGATCTGGCGGCATTGCAATGGATGATGGAGAGTTACCAACCGGACGAATTCCTGACCAAAGCGGTGGCGGCGGCGGCTGCCAATGGACACTTGCACATCTTGAAGTGGCTCTATGAACAACACAAGGAGAGAGGATACTGGGGAGGCACTGAGCTGTGCGGGGCGATGGAGAACAATCACAAGGACGTCATCGACTGGCTTCGCAAACACGCCGCTCCTCATGCCGATAGTTTGAAGAAAGTGATGGAAGTTGCAGCAACAACAGGCAATGTGGGCGTCGTTGAGTGGCTGTTTAAAGAGCTGCACGAGAGTGTCGAGGACGCTCTGTGGAGTGCACAGAGTGGCTGTCAGTGGGATACGGCACAGTGGATTCTCGAGCACTGTAAGCTCAAAAGACCATGGATCGACTGGGATCTGCCTGCCAAGGACGGCGCACTACCATTCTTGCAATATCTGCGCTCTCGTTCCATTGGTGGGCCAGGCTACTATACGATCCAAGTGGCGGCGTGGAACGGACACTTAGAGGTCGTCAAGTGGCTCCATTGTGAACTCGGCACCCCTCTGACCCCAACGCTCTGGCTTGCTGCGGAAAATGGTCATTTGGATTTGCTGCAATGGCTCCACGAGAATGGCTGCAATCACGGTCGCGCTTCGGTTCTGGACAGCGCTGCCGCAAACGGCCATCTCGAATTGGTCAAGTGGCTGCATGCGTTTCGGGCAGAAGGGTGCTCCAAAGAGGCGATGGACGGTGCAGCTGCTAACGGGTTCCTTGACGTCGTCCAGTGGCTGCATCACAACAGGAGTGAAGGTTGCACGACTTTGGCATTGAACCTGGCAGCTCGAGAAGGGCATTTGGAAATCGTGCAGTGGCTGCACACACATCGCCGCGAAGGCTGCACGACAGCCGCGATGAATGGAGCAGCGGAAAGTGGTCACTTGGCGATCGTCAAGTGGCTTCACACCAACAGAAGAGAGGGGTGCACGACGTCTGCAATGAACTTGGCTTCAAGTGGGGGTCATCTGGATATTGTCCAGTGGTTGCACGAGAACCGCAACGAAGGCTGCACCTCCAAAGCCATGGACAATGCTGCCGCGAATGGACACCTCGGACTGGTGAAGTGGCTACACACTAATCGTGGTGAAGGCTGCACCGTCGATGCCATGGACAAAGCCGCTGCAAACGGACACCTTGAAGTCGTGAAGTGGCTTCAGCATAATCGCCGTGAAGGTTGCACGGGATTTGCGATGGCTCAAGCGATCCTGGGAGCGCATTTCGAGGTGGCGTTGCTTCTGCACTCGCAACGCACAGAAGGCTTCGTCTTCCACGTAAACACCATCATCAAGCTCCCATTGGAACTTCTGCAGTGGCTCGTCGAGAATTACGCTGATAGATTAGACGGCTGCGAGTTCGAAGTGCCGAAACTGGACTGGCGCTTTAACGATTGGTGTCGCCAAATCAACCTCCGGCTGGCCCACCAGAACGGACTGTCGACGTGGTGGGAGTGCGACTCGTCAGCTCTCCATGCTGAAGTTCGCTAGTGGCGTCTTGGACTATCGCTGGACCACTGACGCCTGCAAGTGCAACTGCATGGCCGTCCTGAAGGTGTTCTTTGAGATGCGAACGGCGACATGTAGCGAAGCGAGTGCGCATCGATCTCGATCGGAAGACTTGGGTCTATCGTATCAATACGGTGAGGACATGAAGCCGGGCGTATGCTTTTCTGCTTTGACACGCCGACTCGAGTTTACACTATCAATTTGACAAGCGGTTGATTGCTGAGCACTGCTGCTCCACGTAAACAAAATACGTCAACAACAACACTCCTTGTTCAATTTCCCTGATAAAAATGGTTCCTTCTGAAATTGATATCGCCCTAACTCGATTCCAATCAAATATAGTGAAACTTGTAAGGAGAGTTAAATACTGAGTTTACGTTTCCAAATCATGTGATACCTGCGATAAAAATTAAATACGATACACATTCTACGATTAGATGAAGCAGGTCAATACCGGCCACGACGGTTTCCTATTTGGTGTGTGGTTGGCTCCTTTTCGGCTGTTTCCTTTTGGCTTCCGATTGACTGCAAAAGATCGAGCAAAACAAAACCCTTTCTACCAATCGCTGGACCAGAAAGTGTGTGCATTTGATGGAACTGCAGCAACGCCGCCAAAGTTTGATCTGCTCATTTCAGCTTCCGCCAAGTGCAGCTTCCATCTCCCCCCAAGCAGCGCAAGAAGAACAAGATGCCGTTCCTGCACGTCTCCAGCAACGTGCCCAAGGCCAACGTGGACGCAAACGCCGCCATTCGTGCGCTCTCCAAGAGCATCTCCGACGCGCTGGATCGTCCGGAGCCGCACGTGATGGTGCAGCTGGATCTGGAGCAGCACATGCTCTTCCAAGCCTCGGACGCCGTGAGTGACTGCTTACCTTGCTCCCCATCATGAAATCATGGATTCTAGTCGTATGCAGGTGTACTGATGCAATTGTTTGTCTTGCGGTGCTATTGAAGCCGTGCGCGTTCGTCCAGATCCGCAGCATCGGCCGGATCGACAGCGTGAAGAACCCGAAGACGGCGGAGGCGGTGACGGCCACCGTGGCACAAGTGCTCAACGTGCCTGCGGACCGCGTGTTCCTGAACTTGAACGACATCGCCTCCAACAACTGGGCCTTCGATGGCAAGGTGGTACCAGCTTCTCCGTAAGAGCGGGAGTTCGGAGCTTAGCGACGTGCCACAGTTCGGTGGTGCGTGGGTTCGTGTCACGTTGCCATTCCTGATCGATGGCTTGCGCGAGAAGCAGACAATTGCTGCAGCAAGAACTACACAGTCAATAACCGCCTGGTGGCATTAATGCTTCGTTCGTTCATCGATGAATTGGCAACAAACATACGCACGGACCAATCGGTTGCAGTTTTCCTTGCTCTGTCGAACAACCGATAATAGTAACTAGTATGCAATGAACGCGGCCAATTTTGACAGGAGGCTAGCATGGGCATGATGGTTGCACACGTACATGCAGAATTGACCGGCGTTTATTACGGACAGGACTCGAACTGTCGACAACTTCGCTCATGGCGGAAAAGTACCGGTAATGAATACCGGTAAAACTCGCTACTCGCGGGCCAGACTTCAGGTCTGGGTTCTGACAGTTTGAACCCGCCGGGTTTCCGGCCCGGTTCCTCTCCGCCAGTAAAAACGATCGCTCGCCGACAGCCGCCGCTCAATCGCTGGCGTTCGGTCTCTCTCGCTGGCATTCTCCGGAAGACTCCCTCACGCAGAAACATGCCGGTAGGTCTCTCGCTTCGGCCGCCCCAGTGGCAGTGGCTGCAGCCTTTGAGCTGTGTGTAGCGTTGTCCGTTGCTAATCGCCTGGATGCCGCCAACAGATCCGTCAGTTCCAAGTCGTTGGCCGCAAGGCCCCCACCGAGAAGGAGCCGAACCCGCCGGCCTACCGCATGAAGCTGTTCGCGCCCAACCAGGTGCTGGCGCAGTCGCGCTTCTGGTACTTCCTGCACCAGATGAAGAAGATGAAGAAGACCACGGGCGAGATCCTCGACATCAGCGAGGTTCGTCTGCTCCCTCTGCGTCGTCAGCAGCCGCTGCTGTCAGTTGCTGCCGCCTGAACACGCTTCACAGCGATTCAGTATCCACGAACGCCCTACAGGCGGTGGGCGGCGGCAACAAGCCCCATGGGCTCCCCACTCCTAGCGACCAGCCACAAGCGCTTGCCTGCCACGAGAGTCGAGAGAGCGCTCCCCCTCCTGCCTCTCTCGACTCCAGCTTGCAATCCGCTTTCGCTATGGAGATCGCGGTGTAATCCGTTGTTTAGCTTCTCGGAAGGATTCAAATGGGGGGATACACATCAGCTGTAAGCCCATCCAAAAACAACAAACACACCGGGATGAAGGAGCTCGTGGAGGCCCGCAGCGGCAGCGAAAGCCTGCCGAGTTTGGTGATGTCTCACAAGCTAGGTCACTAACTTTTAGTCTGCTTAATGTGTCATTACTTCAGCTGACCGAGAAGAACCGTCGCGTGGTGAACAACTACGGCGTCTGGATCCGCTACAACTCGCGCAGCGGCACCCACAACATGTACAAGGAGTACCGTGACGTGACGCTGTGCAAGGCCGTGGAGCAGATGTACTCGGAGCTGGCCGGCCGTCACCGCGCGCGTCCTCGCTCGATCCAGATCATGCGCACGGCCATCGTGGCCGCCAAGGACACGAAGAAGACCAACGTGCAGCAGTTCCACGACTCCAAGATCCAGTTCCCGCTGTCGCACCGTCTGCCGCGCGCCGCCGAGAAGCACCACCGCACGGTCTTCAAGGCCTCGCGCCCGTGCACCTTCCGCGGTTAAGCATTTGCTGTCCGTCCAGTCGGATAGCTTGGCTTGCATAGCCTCGTTGCTAGGTCGATAATGGAAGCAATGCAGTCGAAAGATGGGAGTTTTTCGAACTAAGACCCACGCTGTTCTTGTCTTATGACTGTTTCTTGCTGTCATTTGAGGCTGATCCCGTCTCAAATCTGCTGCTGAAGGGCAAGAAGAGCGTCACGAAGAGCCACGAGATGCTGCTGTTGCTGACGTCGGTACAGTCGGATGGTGTGCGTTCTGAAGTTCCCGCCGGCTTCGGCTGTTGCTGCCTTGGAGTTGTCTTCCAAAGGTAATAGACGAGTACTCACCAGCTGCAACGCCGCCTTGATCGCCTCTGCTGACGTCGCAGTAGACGCAGCGTTGCCTTCGAACTGCCGGACGGCCACGTCGGGATTAGCGGCGACGAGTGCGAGCTTTACAAATCTCGTGACGGCCTCGCTGGCTCCAGGCGACACACACACATCCGGGGTCCAGGAGTAGACTTCGAGATCGCGGAGCACAGCGATGAGCTCGTGCTGTGACTTCGATGGTCGCAGTTTGAGGCGGAAATGCGCGCAGTCGTGGCTGTTGGAGGCCAGAGCGAAGCCGTGATACAGCAGGTAGATGTAATTGGGCTGCGCGTAGTTCTCCACGACTTCCTCGCCGACTGGGAACTCCCAGGACGCCTTCGTGACCGCGTGAAGACCCGAGGAGTCGAGGTTTGTATGGTGCGGCGCGTGGTTCGGGTCCAGTTCCTGGCAGTTGACCATATCCAGGAGAGGCACGAGGTGTCGCTGTCCTCCCCACCAGATACTACGCGAGTCCAACATCGCATTGGCCCATTGGAATCGCCTCTCAGTGAGCCACTTCAGTGCCTCACGATGCTCCGATCGCTGCAGTTCCCGCGATAGAAATGCGTAGGACTCAGCCACACGTTGTCGATAATTCACTACCAATTGGAGCAGATCCGTGTCGAGCAACAACTCCAGTTGCTCCCCTCCCGCTTCGTAGAAGAGTGGCGAGCCCAAATTGCTGCTTCCATCGTCGTTTAGACTCGGCAACATGTCCAGATACGGCTTCCAGCGGGATCGCAGTCGACTTGGACCGAATTTCTCCTCGAGGAGGTGGAGTAGCAGCAGCATCTCGTCAGGAGAAGAGCGTGGCCCAGAAGCGGACGATTCCCTAAGCTGACGCACCGTTTGGCCGACCCAAGGCGACTGCATCGCGGACTTGGCGTTCATGACGACGGTAGTGGGGATACTCAGATACACTTCGTCAGTAGCCAGATCCTTGGTAGTGAACGTCCCGTAGCCCACAGCCTCACTGACGTACCGCAGCTCTAGGTGGTTCACGGGGAAGTCATGGCCCTCTATCCACCGCTGGAATTTCGACATTTTGTCTGCTGCAGTGCCCGAATCAGCAGGTTCCAGATCATTCTCGACGATTGCAGGCTCGCCTTCTGTCTGTTGTTGCTCCAATTTGGCTTGAGCGTCACGTAGAAGCAGCTTACGACTCAAGCGGAAGGCCACAGCGTGGCTGGTGCTGGCGTTCAGATCACTTCCTTGTTCAAGAATGCGCTGATCTTCCTGGAAACTGGTCGGGTACTTCTCCAATTGCTGGCGAATGGCGCGACGTACGAACGCTCTCTCTTCTTGTTGGGTCTGGCCACTCAGTGGGAAGCATTGCACAAACGTTTCCGCTTCGTTACAAGCCGCCGTTTGCTGAGTATCCATGTTGTACAGCATCAAGTAAATGCGTAGTAATTCGGGGTCATGGACCTCTCCGGCACGTGAAATACAGGAGAGAGGCGCGTCTTCGACTCTCAAGCGCGATAGAATCTGCTTTTTGACGGCCAGAATGTCTTCCTCATCGTGTTGGTGGGCCTCAAACAGCGACGGCAGGCGGAATGCAGCGCAGTCGAAGCCGCCATCGCGCATGAGGAAGCCGTGGTGGAGGAAATACACGTAGTTGCTGTTGTCTCCGTAGTCCTCAAAGAGCTGTCTTCCCCTCAACGTACTGCGGTCGGCTCGGATCGTCATCCCGTCGGCTTCAAGAGTGTGGAACTGCAGAAACCGCTGTCCGTTGTCGTATAAACGAGCTTCATGATGTGGTTCGCCGTTGAAAATATCGCCAAACGGCACCAGGACACGCTTCCCTCGGATGGAAAAGGCCCGGGAGTTCACAAGGAAGCACATCCAGGCGTATTGAGCCTCATCCACTGCGTTTTTGGCTGTTGTTGGCGGTAGAAACGACGAAAAGAGACGTTGGAACCGACGATAGGCTTGCTTTACAAGCTTCCGCTCGCGTTTGGAAGCTTTGATCATGCGTTCGTCTTGCAACATGTCGACGTCGTCATCGCTGGCGAAGAGGAGGGGCGACATCGCGCTATTCCGTGAGGAGAAGGACGGCAGAAGCTGCAGATACGGGAACCACCGCGAGGCGTCTCCTTTGATCTGCTCCAGCAGCAGGAACGCCGTTAGCAGCTCCTCTTGGTCGTCCTTCAGACTGGCGAGCTTCTTGTTCAGCTTTGGCTGGGAACTCCATTCCTGCGTGATGGTGTCCCGACATCTACGTGATTTCACATGGACCAAGGTAACATTTAGCTAAACAATGGCTCAATACAAGCGGAGATCGCCCGATAGCTCGACAAGAAGCGATTTTCTCGTACATGATGACGTTTCTCGGCACGAAGAGCAGCTCCGCGTTCTCGTCCACGTCTTCCAGAGCCACGATACCTGAAAAATGCATAACTCACCCCAATTAGCAGTATGTCACCGCCATTTTGCAGCGGTTTGCCTCGTAATTCGTACCTTTTCCCATGCCAGGGAACGATTTCACGTCGATGCTACTGCTGAATGTGCCTCCCTCTCCTCTGAACCAGGTCAGGAACGAGGCGATTTTGGCCTCGTCCGACACGGCTGCAACGAGAATTTCTGAGCCACCGAGCCACATGGCGACCAACAGCAGCACTCCGGCCATGGTGGACGCAATAGTCAGCCCCCAGATGGCGACGCTCCTCTTCTGCGCCTTCTTGCGGCTGCTCTCGAGCTTCTTCATCATCTTGAGGCCCTTGGAATCGATAGGAGCGGCAGCCACAGCGGCTATGCCAGCCTGGTGGTGGGTCGCGGAGGTTCGCTTCCGCATATTGAGCTGCTGGTAGTGGTGCTGCTGTCGGATTCTGCTCTGGATGTGCGTGGCTCTTCGCGACCCGCGATCTTCCAGCGATGACAAGCAAAAGCCCAGAATTATCGGGTCGAGAACCTAAAACTAAAAGATATCGAAAATGACGCGCTCATTTGAGGCAAACTCTGAATTGACCTCAAATAAGCGCTGAAGTTGTGCCGATTGTACTCAACCGAGCAAATACGAGGTTTGATGCGGCATTCCCCGAAGATCGCAAGCAAGATGTGTGGCATCAAAGATCATGGAAGAAAGCAACACGAACAGTTTAAATGGAGAGATGCCACGCCCAAAGCAAGCGAGTGATGGTTTATATGTTGGCTCGACGAGACGACCACTTGCCCAATCCTTGGTGCAGTATGTTATGAAGTAGCCACACAACGCGCTGGTGTGAGTCCGACGGTATGTGTGGACCACATCACATTGAAGTGGCGTCGGGTGGATCTGTGACGGAGGCCGTGTGATCAAAGATACTGGCTGCGAGCGCAGCTTCAACAGGAGAACTCCGGAGCAGAATGCATGTGTAGTGTACAGAAGGATGTTATCGCCTCAGTGTCAAAGTTGCGGAACAGAACAGAAGCAGAAGCCAAGGAACGGCGCCAAGGCGGTAAAGCAGGAGTACACGTTGTTTTCCCTTTATCCGCTGGAGCGAGTCTTCACAGAGTGCGAGACCGAGTGCGCAGCCTGGTTAACTGTCTTCATTAACAGGGTTATGAGCCCAAGCTCTGCTGACACTCAGCGCAAGTGCAGGATGCCCAAGCAACAGCAGCAAGCGGACGCGACTTCGTGGGAGATCGAGGTGTCCGAAAAGACGGGAAGGCCGGTGAG
>MBAC02003432.1:0-18754 GCA_001712635.2 Nothophytophthora sp. Chile5 | reverse complement strand
GGCAGCAGTAACTCGAATCCCGAGCGTGGCTCGCCTGTGGGATTGTCGTCAATCCGCGTAACCAAGTCCGTGGCTTCGCTCCCCCAGTTTCATCGACGCCAGCAGCGCGTCGACTGGTGCCAACTGGTTGCCTGCTACGCTTCTTGCTACGATCTCGTTCTTGATGGCGCGCTGCAGCAGCGGCACAGTCTCCAGATTAGTGCATTTGACCACTTCGAGCAGCAGGCACGGGGAGGCCAACCACTGCATCTTGGGGTCCACAGGCTGGAGCGCTCGTGGCACGAAACGGAACTGCTGAGCCTCCAGCTGACAGTCCAACCGCGCCTGCACGGCCTCCACCAGCAGCCGATCTAACGTGTTGCTCAACACACTGGGCACGGCTCGGCGTCGCGCGCGAGCGAACTCTCCAGTCAGGACCTTCGTCAGCGGCACGTCCACCGACTTGCGGGACACGTCGCGCAGGAATACGTGGATCTCCTCAACACGTCACCGACCGCATCTTCACGAACGCCGCCTGCCATGCGCTGGTTCTGCCTCGTGATCATGGTATGGAGGGTGGGTAAAAATCTCCAGCGTCTGTGGTGACAGACCCACGCTGATCCCGATGGATGGATCGAAGCAGCACCCCGCCACGTACGTCGACCTGGCCTGTGGAGGCAGCGAGAGCCTCCGCTCAGGTGACAGAGCCTCAGCTCAAGTGACGGCGTTCTGGCGGGGTTGCCAGCGTCGCTGGCGCCAGACGCTTGCTTGCCTCGCGCTGTTTGCCGTCGCCAACTGAACTGCTCACTACATGCTAAGATAAGAACCAACCGTCGGGGGGTCGTCGGAATGTCGTCTATAGCTGGCCTTCCTTCTTTTCGGAAAAACTGTTTTCCCCGCTTGTTGCACTCGCTTGGAAAACTCGCATGCGCGGCGTTAGTCGCAGCCTCGGTGGGTGCACTATAATAGGAGTAGCAGCCTGGCAAGCCAATTGCCCCAAGTCGCTCTGTTCTAAAAATTAACATGCCGAACGACGGCCAGCAATATCCGTAGCAAGGTGAAAGGCGCGTCCTAGAACGTCATCCGCCGGACCGCTTGCTTCCACTGGTCCATCCTTGCCAGTCCTCCTCCGTGTTCAGGTCTTGCCATTCTGCGGAAGCATCGCCTGCAAGACGAGCACGACCCAGATCACAATCTTGGGCTGGACTTTGGGGCGATCATGCTCCAGCACGAACGACAGGTGTTGCAGTGGAAATGGATACGTGGTGCGGTGGATCGCCAGCACGAGCAGCAGCAGCGAGAAGACTTCGAGCAGCGCGTAGGCCATGACATGACCGATCATACTCCAGAACTGCGTCTCGTTTAGCTGGTTCAGCTCCGAGTAGAACGCGCGATTGGGCAGGTAATACGCGATCGTCAAGTAGGAACCTGTCAATATGACAACAAACGGTGAGCTCCCGAAGAATCAACGACTCAACTCGATTAAGCGAACGCACAGTGAAGGACGGGGACCAACACTTCCATGAACTCAATCAGTAGCACGAATTCCGTCAGGAACAAGATCTGGAGCACTTTCTGCAGCAACAAGTGGCGCTCCAGCATCGTGAGCCTCGCGGTGATGGAGATGCTGTCTGCTACGGAGGGTTGGCGAGCTGCTTGTGTGCTGGAAGCCGGCGGTCCGATTGTGAGCCCTCGATCGAGCACAGTCGACTGGGTAGAAGTCGCCCCTTTCTGTTGATTCGAGCGCTTTCTCCAGTCGATCTTCGCGGGATTATTGGAACTGGAGGCTGATACACTCGCCTCGATGGTAACCACTGCACTGCGTCGGGTTCGATTGCGAAAGAGGTCTGCCTTGGACTGGAAAGCGCGGTCGAGGACCTTCTTCACCGCTAAGTCCGGGTGTGTTTCCATGACGGTAAACGCTGTTGCCACGGCTTGACGACTATCAACTCCCAGTTTGTTGGTGAAGTCCCTGACGTCACTAAGCATGAGGTTCAGGTCGTAGATCGAGACCAGGAGCTGCAGGAAGTCCGTGGCGACCAGCAGGATGCTCGTGTCTATGGATACCCCAGTCTGGACACTGTTGGTGATGAAGAGCGCGTTAGAGATCTCCACATTGAAGACGATCACTTGCGGCTTGAGGTCGTCTCGATCTTTGAGCATCCGCGCCAGCAGATTTTTCTGGAACAGTTTGAAAACGGGTAGGATCATGGCAAAAGCGGGTTGCCAAGCGGTCGGGACGATTAGAAACACGGCCTTGAAGATGCTGTAGGCCATGATCGTGACCAGTTGACTCGTAGCAACCGAAGAAAAGCGACGGAGTCTGGTCAGAACGTCGGGGTTCGCGCGGATGAAGGCGCCTTTGGCGAGCCAGACAAACAGCACAAGCAAGGCAATCCAGGGCCAAGCCATCCAGAACAAGATGAAGGGCAATGGGTACCAGAGCAGCGCTGTAATGCTCAAGGCCAGTGCATTGTTGACCAGCGCAGTCGCGGTAGAAATCGTCAGTGTCCAGAAGCTGGAGAGTTCGAGGTTCACGACGTCATGTTGAAGCAGAGAGATGACCGAGTAGGACTCTATTATCGTCATGAAGACGCCTCGGACCCACGTGGTGCCGCTGTGCGCGAGGCCCAGCTCGATTGGCTCCAGAGGCAGTGCGTCTAGAAGCGCCGCGAGCGCCAGACTGGGCATTGGCGTCGTCAGTAGCACCAGCAACACCCGCCAGAAGCCTGTGGATCGACTATACGTATACATCTGCATGAACCGCTGGCCGGAGTAGCTGCCATGCAGCTCCACTTGGACGGCTTCCCATTTGTGTACGAGTCCACGCAAACCGGCGGTGAACATGGTGAGAGGAAGAGCCGCTCGGTGGGGACTCGCATCGAGCAAATGGAGTCAACTAACTCTCCACCAGACGCAATGACGGCAGTATTTTGGGAAGGTTGGGTGAAACCAACACAATATTATTGGATGCTGCTTTCCCTCCAGCTTGGAGGCGGCTTGTCTTGAAGCTACGGCCTGCCGATGAGGCGTGTCACCTTCTCTGGCGCTTTAGCCTCTTGAATCCGGACTGCGGACTCCTGTTGGTGTCGTATCTGTCCTCCGTCCCAATTGACCAGCAAGCGTGTTCTCCCAGTCTTTACGCATCGTATCTGGACAGAAAGACCGCAGTGTTGGAGCCGTTGAATTTTTGGATCGTCCGGTTGCCGTGTAGCATCTCCACATACGCTCGGACCACTGCTGGGGAGCTCGCGTTGTCCCGTAAATCGACTTTCACGAGTGCTTTGTGTCCTTGGATCGCCAGGGCCAGCTGTCTTAGTCCCTTTTCCTGCAGTTTGGGTTTGACTTGCGAGCCCTCGACCACGGAATGCAGCGCGAAGGACACGAGCGTCGAGTTCTCGGCCAGTGCTTGAGCCATTGCGATCGCTCCTTCGTCTCCGATGTCGTTGAAACTCGCGTCCAGCTCCTCGAGTTGTGGATACGAGCGAAGCAACTGGGCCACAGCTTTGGCCCCTTCATCTCCCAGCCCATTTCGAGAAAAGTCGATCGAGCGACACGTCGAGGTCGACGTCGCCACCAATTCCTCGACAATGACGGCAGATCCATACTGCCGCAGAGCCCTCCCACTCAGCTCGAGTCTCTCCACATTGGCGAACTCCTTAGCGAACCGCTTGCGGAGGTCATGCGCCTGCCAAATGGCTGTGAGCAGCAGCTTACACTCCGAGGAGAGTGAGTTGCCCAAACTCAAGTGGATCCGACGGTGCAGGTTCGACGGAAACGCCTTGAGATAGAGCTGCTTGGCACCGACGTCCGTGATCCAGTTGTGCTCAAGATTGAGCTCCTGCAGATTGGTGTTCGGCTCGAGACCGTCCGCTAGCCCAACAATCACCTCATCTACCATCAATTCACAAAGGCTGTGAGCTCAACAATTCATCTCCAAGTGGCAAGCAGTGGCTACCTACCTGAGACCAAGCAGCTCGAAAGGTTGAGGATGCGAAGAACAGGCTGGAGTGCGAGGAACAGTCCGATTTCCCGGGCTGCTCTTGCTCCGACCTCGTTCCCGCTCAAGTCGAGCACCTCCAATTGCTGCCACCTGGTCGAAGCTCGGATCGTTTCCACGGCGGTGCAAACGTAGCGGTCGGTTAGACTGCATTCCAGTAGGAGATGGCGCTTGACCGTGCTGCCATTCAGGTTAAGAGTCGTCGTTGATGCATTGGGAAGCAAGGGACCAGCGATCAAGTGGGTCTCGATGATCTTTGCGTGCAGTTTCGAGCGAATCTGAGTCAACAGAGGCTCTGATGCGTGCACATTCCGAGCCAGATGGAGATAACGAAGTGGAAATGGCGTCGTCACTCCCTTGAGCGCATGGTAGAACGACGTGACTCCAGCCTGCGCTATCTGTGGCCATCAACATATCCAGATACAGTTTAAATCCACGCGATAAGCCCAAATCTGCCTTTAAAAACGTGAAGAAGCACAAATTACCTGGTTTTCCTCGAGGTCGAGGGTCTGTAGCGCTGGGGTCTGGTCCAATATGAAGGCCAGACTAGCAGCTCCGCGATCACCGATCACATTGCCGGCCAGGGAAAGCACCTTCAGCTTCGAAACAGGCAGCAAACGAGACAACGCGACGGCCGCTTCGTCGGTCAACGCGTTGGAACGAAGATAAAGATTCGTGAGTTGCTTGGCGAACTCAGCGTCGACAAACCGAGCAATACTCGCATCCATGAGCCCAGTACACGACATCTCCAGCACTTGCAGGTACTGGAGGGTCTTCTTCGATTCCAAGGCAGTGATCAGCGGCAGAAGAGTGAGAAGCGATTTGTTCCCGTAACCTGCTAGAGGATTGATGGAGAGATCCAGATGCGCCAGACGGGGACATTGCGCTACAAAAGCAGCCAATGGAGCAATCGAGCGAGTGGAGAAGCTGACACGAAGTGGTAGAGAAGGAGTCAATACACAGATCCAGTAAGGGTTCTTTTGCTTGGCGCATGCCGGGAATAGGGAGGCATGTACGTACTGATTGTTGGCGAGGTTGAGCGTCGTCAGGGCCGCCCACTCGATCGATGCAAGTTCAGGCGTCCAATGCGTCCAAAACCGGTCGTCCAGCTCATTGAAAGAGAGATCGAGGGTGGTTAAACAGGCTGAAGCGGTCGGGAGAGCAGCGACGGAGAACAAATCCGCGCCGAAGTCACCGATCAGGCGTTGCTCGGCCAGCAGGATCTTCGTCGGAGGCTGCCAATCCACTCGAGAGGTACGATGAGAGCTGATAGGCTGGACGAGAAGCCTGGCGGCATTTTGAACGTGACTTTGGCACGTGAAGAGGCCGTTGCTTGGCTCGGAGGTGGCTGCTTCTTCGTCGGCCATGAGTCCAAGCAGCTCAATGAAGAGACGCGGGAGAAAAATGTAACCAAACTAATTGCGGCTTTCACGCCGCTCCGATCGTCGAGACGTCTTCACGTTTCAACCAGCTGAAGGACCAGCTGAAGTCGGCGCCTACAGCAAAGAAGCCGCCACCACAGTCACAGTTAAACACTAATTGTGGGCAAAACTACAGAGTACTACCATACCGTTGTGGTCCAGGGAGTTCTGGATGGTGTAGCAAATCCAGAGGAACAAGTTGGACTGCACCATCCGCCAGCTGCGGTCCAGCACGAAGGCGAGTAGATGCACGAGCGAGATGCCGAGTTGCCGCTGGATCACGAATCCGATGGCAAAGAGCGACAGCAATTCCACCACTCCGAACAAGGCCACGTTGCCGAGTCTGGTCACGAAAGAACCGTCATCCAGCGCCTTCACTTGCGGGTAGTAGGCGTGGTTGGGCAACTCGAACATGGCGGTCGTGTACATACCTATTAGCAGTGAGTCTTAGTAGGGAGCTCAGCCAATAAAGGCAAGAGAGGGGGGGCAGGACGACGTACAGAAGATGAAGGGCACGATCACCTCCGTGTACTCGACTAAGATCACGAACTCCGTCGTGAAGAGCACTCGCGCCGTGTTTCGAACGAAGTGGCGTCGCTCTCTTGGGGTGAACACACCCTGCAACGATCTGTCTTTCGGGGTCGACGATGGCTGATACATTTTGGACGGAAGTGCCACCGGTAATGTGACAGCAGCGGAACTAACGGGGAGCACCCGTCGACCAGACATCCGTGCGACTTCCACGGCTTCTTGGCTCGGGTTTCTGGGCAATTGCCGCTCGAAGGCCATGAAATTGGAGCTGCAGCGACGCATGGAGAGCTGCTCTCGCTCTCGAGGGACTTCTTCGATGAGTTGCAGAGCGATTTCCATGAAATTCGCGGATTTGAGCGGATGATCGATCGGGATTTGGAGTTGCAGCGTTTTCACGCCTTTCACTAACCGGTTGATATCCGAAATCGATATCCAAGCCAGTACGACATCCAGTGCGATCATCTCTAGGATCGTGGTGATCGTATTTGAGTTCTGCATGGAGCTGGCCACGTACAACGCGTTGAACACGTCCACGTTGAAGATCATGATCTGCGGCTTGAGGTCGAAATTCGTACCAAGGAAGTAGCTGATCCAGTTCTTGGTCACGATTTTGATCACGGGCAGCAAAATGACGTAGAACATCTGCCCTGAGGACCCGGTTCGGATGAATCCATAGAGATACGCCGGGTAAATGAATGTGAGCAGCACTTGACAGACCAGGACCACGATGTAGTTGAGTAATCCACTGCGTACAGCCGCGTTTTGGCGAAGAACTCGACCGAAAAAGCACGCGAAGCACACGACAAGCACGGCGAACCAGACGGTGATCCCCACGACCAGAGCGAACGGCAGGGGGAAGCCGATGACGCCGGCCATTGCGAGCATAAAGGCGATCGCTCCGGCACTCGCGATGACTGGCATGACGACGATTTGCGCCGTATTGATCTGCATTCCCGGTACACTGAGTCGGAATTGCTCCAGGATGGCGCGGGTCATTAGCGCGATGGTCAGGAAATCTCGTATCCAGAACATGTAGTTCGCGCTGGAACCGGCTTCAGGTGGAGCCAACGGCGCTACGTCGATGAGTGTGAGGATCAGAAGACACGGGAATGGAGATAAGGTGCTAATGAGGAGCGCTCGGTAGCTGGAGGTGGAGCGAGCGTACTGCTGCAAGGCAGCCAGCCGCTGGGCCGAGTAGTTGCCTTGCAGTTCGACCTGGAAAGAACTCGCGAACTTGCGCAGACGGTGGCGCCAATCGCTGCGAACACCACGCATCTTGGTCTGAGTACTGGCTGATATTATGCTCTGGTCGGGTTTGGTTGAACGGAGATGGCGCTATGCTGTGACAAGGAGCATCAACATGTTGTTTGCTGCCCAGTTCCCGTCTAAATTTACAATGCGCGTTGCGTTGCAACGGAAGTTACTGGAATGACTTGGCACAGCCACGTAGCAGTCGACGGAGAGCCCCCGACCAAGAAGGAAACACGACGCTCCCCTCGTTTTCGCTGTTCGAAGTGAACGCCAGCAAGATGTGCAGGTTTCGAGGCATCTGCACTCGTCTCATGGACTTGTGGCTGTATCTCCAGGTGGAACTGCACGGCCATTACTCCATTGAGCGCATGTGTCTCTTACAGCGGTACAACCTCTCGACCTCACTCAGCCGCGTCTGCTTAGCCACGGCCCTCGCTCCGTTCCCGTGTCTCTTGATCCTCACGCTCATCGACGTGGCGCCGTTGGCTCCAACAGAAGACGGCTCCAATGCGAACTACATGTTCTGGATGCGCGACTTCGTGACCATCGCACTCATGACACGCGCCATCGTGGAGCAGCTGCATCTCAGCATCCCCAGCTTGGAGATAACGCCTGGGAGGGTCCTGGGCATGTCACTCATCTCCAGCGCTGGCGCCGTGGCTTTCATGGTCGTCATGGCGCGTGTGATCGGCTTTCCACTGCCGTTTGCGCTGGTCGTGGGGATTCCAATCTGGTTTGCGGTACTTGTCGTGAGCTTTGGCTGCTTCTTCGGCGCCAAATTGAAACGGGAAGCTGCGCTTCGGCAAGAATTACTCAACTACATCGTGGTGATCGCCTGCCAAGTGGTGCTGACCTTCATCTACCCCGCGTATCTCTACGGTTTCCGGTCGGTGGACGCCACGGCACAGACCTTCTACGTGCTGCTGCTGCCTGTGGTCAAGATCGCCACGAAGAACTGGATCAGCTTCTTCTTGGGCAAGAAAGACGACTTGAAACCGCAGATTGTAATCCTCAACATCGAGGTATTTAACGCCTTGTACGTGGCCAGCTCCATGCAGAACTCCTCGTCCATCAGCACCACCATGACCCTCACTCTGATCGACTTTGTGCTCGCGTGGGTCTCTATCAACGACGTGAGCCACTTGCTGGTCGACATCACCGCGTTTCTGGAGAAGATCCCGGCGTCTCACCTGCTCAAGTCCAAGGATTTCATGGAAATCGCGCTCCAGATCTTGGAGGAGGACCCGGAACTGAGTTACGCCACGTCCCTGCGCTTCTTTTCGTGCAAAACGCCTCGGCCAGCCACCGTCCGGTCGTCAAAAGTGGAGAACGTCAATTCTTCCGCCGTCGGATCTGCCAAAAGGAGCAGGAACTTCACGTGGCACCGTCAGATCTTCCCGTTAGCTCCTGTGCTCCCAGACTCGCCTTCCACGACCCAAGTTGCGGTCGATAACTTGCTGAAGACTGCGACATCATCGTCTATCTCTGATACCAAGCCGAGCACTTTCAAGTCGCTGGATCACGTTTTCTCCACCAAAGAGCGGCTTGTGTACGTCCAAAGGACCGCACAAGTGCTCTTCACCACGGAGTTCATCATCCTGATCGAGTACACGGAAGTGATCATCCCCTTCATTTACAGTGAGTAACAACTACCTACCTTTCAAGGCTGGCTGATGTTTGGAGCGCGAGCGCTCTTGCTAACTGTTCTGTTCTGGGTCTAGGCATGTACACGTTGGCCATGTTCCAGCTCCCGAATCGAGTCTATTACCCGCAGATCCGCGAGCTGGATGAGCTCGCCCTCGCCAGAACGCTCGGCAATGTGGCGATCTACGGCATGATGGAGTTGCTCTCGTTCATCGCGATGAGTCTCCTGCTCAAACGGAAGATCGGCATCTCGACACTGCACCAACTTGCCTTCGTGCTGGATCGGGAGTGGCGAATGGTGCAGTCCAATTTGTTCCTGTGGATCTGCTACACGATCCAGAACTCGCTGGACCACAACGGTGGGTTAGCGGCAGAGGAAGCTTCACGCACGTCCGTCGTTATGCTTTCTGATAGTGCCTTGTGCTCGCTCTGCCTTGTAGGTGCCGACTTTTCCTGGAGGTTTCGCTGGCTGCGGAGCCAACATCCCTCTGGATAGGAACAAACGGATCGAAGCCTCAGACGAGTAGCAATGCTCGGACACATACGCTCTATCCAAGTCAATTGCCCTTTGAACAGAAACCCCGAAGACGTTCCCCGTTTAAACCTCAGTCAAGAGACGAGCTGGCACGTGATAGCTACAAGTAGCGAGCTGCTTTGGATGGAGTTACTCACTCCATTGTTGTTTGTGTTATTGTCCGAGGCGGTAGGCTGCGCCGACAGCCTTTCGACGCTCAACCAAGCTTTCATCTTTACCTTCGAGCGAGCTCTTCAGCTCGACGATCCGCGACAAGCTTTCATCTTTATCTGCGAACGAACTCTTCAGCTTGATCCGTCTGCCCTGCCGTGGCTTGACTGGGAGGCGTCCTGGTTGTAAGCGGATTGCATGATCTCGATGCTCTCTTCGTCGTCCAAGTCCGTCTGGAGACAGCTGTCGACACCATTGGCCTTGATGCGCTCTACTTCCTCCAACTTGTCTTGAATTTGTGCCGTTTGCATGCGCGAAAGTTATAGCTGGCCCTCCAGCGTCAGCGACTTGATGCTGGGCTTTCTCCAACCGCGTCTTCAGTTCGAGCAGGACGCTCTCAAGGTGGCGTGTGAGTTGAATGTTTCGAGGACTCAATCGAGCCACTCGATATGTATCACCGCGCGTAGTCACCCTGACTGACACCCTCGACCACGCGCTTAGAGCCGCCACGGATGCGCCCCACACGATTATTCAGGTGTCTATCGTCGACTGTAAGCTCGGTTCGCGCCTGCAAACACGTAATCCGAGCGATCTACTCTCCGCTAGATGCCGATACCACCACACGCTACCAAACCGTTAATGCCACCAGGCGTTCGACGCATCTCCAAAGCATCGAAATCGGTCGAGAGCATGCAACGTAGGGTCTCTGCCACCACTTGGCTTACTTAGAGTGAGTGGCGACACATGGGGCAGATGGGCTGTGTTTGCTCACGGCGGCGCCACGCCGACCAAGTGGCAATACAAATGGTGTGGTAGGTGTGGCCACACGACGTCGTCATGCTCGCGTGACCATTCGGACTGACCGGCTCAGTGCAGATGCAGCACTCCTGGTCCTCCGCGCCACTGTTGACTGAGCTCTCCTGGTGTGCGAGCTGCCCGTCTGCGACGTTCCTGACCACAACCAAGAGGCTCTCCCATTCGATCGAGCCGTGGCTTTCGTCCGCGTCAAAGCGATGATACCGCTGCCCGCGCGCAGCCTTCCACGGAGAGCTGATGAGGCAGCGGTCGCTCGCGCGCACGCCCTCAAACTTCCACTCGCAGTCGTAGAAGCCGCACGTGATCGCCTTCACGGGTTCGTTGCAAATGGGACAACACACCGTTCCATCCTCCTGGAAGTTGAATTCGTTTTCCGCCGGGTGAACGACCATCTCCCCTGATGCCGCACAAGCCCGATTCGAGCAGCGTCCTTCGAGATTGAGGCCGTTGTGGCACACGCGCCAGGCCGGGGCTTTGGCGGAGAACCTTTGTTCAACCAGAATCGAGTTGTCCGAGACATCAGCAAAGGTTTTGGGTCCGCAAGGACCGGGACCGCCTCCGCGTAACCGCAGCACCAGATGCAGGATGTCCCCATTCTTGATCGCGTAGTCCGAAAGAGTGCGACCATCTTCGAGCAGCCTGCCGGCGAAGACGAGGCGCTGCTGGTCTGGCGGGATGCATTCCTTCCGCTCAATCTCGACTTTCACGGTGTCGATGGTGTCGCTATCGGTATCGCAGAATATGGACAGGATCTCGCCCGTCAGCATCTCGATGAAGATTGTTCGCTCTCTAACCGCCACAAGACAAGCTACCAGACGTGGACTGGTGCGCCCCAACTCCGGAATCAAGGCTGCGAGCGAGCGAGCGAAGTTCTGTCGCCTGCCGTACAGCAGGATGTCGCACACTTGCTGCGGCTTCGTCCCCGTGGCCGCCTGAGCCACAAGCTTCTGGTTGAGGACCGCAACGAGATCTCGCACGAGCGACTGCGGCTGCAGGTCGCCCTCGTTGATATCGATCGCCCCTCTCAACCCCGGTGCATAGGCATCCTTCCACCACACCGAGGAGACGCACGCTTGGTCGTGGGGATCCTATTGGAGTGGCGATTTGCCTTTTGGACAGAAACCCCGAAGGCGTTAAGCCGCTGGTTCTTGTGACTCAGGCAGGATCGGTGCGTCAGTGAGTTCAGCCTGACCCAAACTCGGTCGCTGCTCCTTAGCGTCACTCCCATTCACGCAGTCCACCTTCGAGGCGGACGCGATCAAGTCCTGGGTTCGCGGAGACGACAGGCGCGGATCTGCGGGGGATGAATGCGGCCGAGCAGGTCTTTGGGGAGCTAACAGCTGCCCAGCGCTTGGAGCGGCTCTGCCTTCCCGCCCCTCAACTATGTCACGCGTCTGGTTGAACAAAGCGCCAGGAATTGGAGTTGATCCATGCAGCGAGGCTGAAGGCGAATGCATCAAGGTGAACGGCATCATCCGACTGCGTCCGGCAGATTTGATCAGCCGATTCTACAACGATAAACAAAACAATATGAGCGCCACTGGTGAGTTCCCATTCACTCAGATCGCAACAGAGGGCTGGGGACACAATAAACTCACCGGAAGACGATAGCCCTCGCCATATGAAAGCTCTTGCCGCCTATGCAAAGCTGATACGCCTTCCCGGACAGCCGCTTCCCTGTCATTTTCACTGGTTGGACGGGTTTCTTGTCGGCATGTCGGGTCCCACGAAGGGGTTGAAGGGGCTAGAACTGGGAAGGTTGGCGTCGAGATCTGCTGCGTCGGTGGCAAGCGGCTCAGATTGACTTGTACCGATGGATACAACGGGCGATTGCTTGTTGGGCTTCTCCGAGGAGAGTAGGAGGGACCCGAATAGGCGGCATCGCTTGAGTTCGCGGTGGCATTTCCCTTCCAACTCAAAGTCGCCAAAATCGCGGACACGCTGTAGATGAGCTGCAAGGAAGCAGAGCAAGTACAGCGTCAGTACAAATGAAAGCGTGGCAAACTCGACAGCCAACTCGACGTACGTGCGCTTGGACCCTCTTGCATTCTTTTCGAGACTGTTCTCGGGCAGAGATTCTCGCTTCCAAGTATTTTTCACGGAGGTGAAGAAACTTGCTCATTGTGCTTCGGATACTTTCAAATTTGGGCTCGCTACAGCGAGGTACTCCGTCAGACAGACCCATCTTCTGCCTGCCAGCAACATGTGTCTTGCTCTCGTAGTTCATCTAGGTGCCACACAACAGGAACCTTGTCAATTGCCTGCTTGCACGTGGATACCAGCCTACAACTATCGTGTTTTACCTGCTCGAGCCGCTGCTGGTCGCGTACGTACTGGATACGGCACATCAAAACCTTCCAATTGGCAATGGTGAGGCCTCTCTTCGCCACATTGCTTCGCTTGATCAGAGTTTGCAATTGCTCAATCACCTCTGGATCCCGTTCAATGTCGTTGGAGTTCATGAGCGCAATGCTTTCACCGTTTAAACCTCGATCAAAAGGCGAGTTCCCTGGGCCATCATGAATCGACAGATCTTGTGGCTCGCACGCGATAGCTGGTGAGCTGCGTTGAATGGAGTTACCCACGTCCAGATCCGCTGCGTTGTTGTCCGAGGTGACATCAGCGTAGTTGTTTGAAATCCTGTCCTCAAACGACACCACTGGGCCGTGGATGTGCGCTGGTGCTACAGTGAGTCCATGCTTCGCCAGCACCAATTCACCGTCATCCACGATTTCCTGCACCAGTGTCTTCCTGCGATACGCTGGAGGTAAACCCTCAGCAATGTCAGCTTGCTCACCGTGCATGGCAGGTGAAGTGCAATTACCAGGCCGGCTGGCACCTTCAAACTCGGTAGCTGCAGCAGCATTCTGATCCACTCCATTTGCCTTTGTTGGCGTCTCGATAAGCAAGTGGCTTCGGTTATCACTCTGATATTGAACGTCGTGCAGAGCAGGCGTGGTAGCCTCACTCGAGTTCTTCAGCTGACGCTTCGACTTCAAACCCTTGACGTTAGCGATACTTTTTCTGGGTGAGCTGTCTGTCGCCGTTGTTGTTCCTGTGTTATTACCAATATTCTGGTTGCTCTTTGGTGTTGTGCTTGACGGCGATCGCGAGGAGTCCACCTTTTCTGCATTTACAGTCAAAGTGGAGATACTCCGACCTGAATTCACGTTGAAGTCGCTACCGAGTTGAGAAGCGAAGAAATTGCGTACCAGTTGCTGCTTCATGGCGGACATACTGGAGCAGATGGCTTCCAGGTCCAGCAGAACGCACCCAAGATTCTTTCGGTCGAAATCCGTGAGCTCAACACGAGCAGGTACTTCGGTTTCTGGGTCTGACCGGGAAAACGCCTTCATTTGCGCTTGACTCAAGACCTGGTGGGATATCTCCATGAGTCTCGACTGGTGCTTCTCGCACATCACACAGAGTTTGGACGACGAATCCACAAGCATTTCTGTTTGGCGAGCGTGTGCTATTTGAAGCTGCTGTTGGGTCAGCTGCTGCTCCGCCGTCAACGCCTTGTTCGTGTTCTGGAGCTTTTCACATTCAAGTTTCCAATACTCCAGCTCCGACATGTTCCGCTTGCGCAACATGCAGAGTTCCTCAGACATGTGCCCCAGATGGGTTGTTAACGTCAGCAGCCGGTCGGTCTGCAGTGCTGAGGACCGCTGCGAGGCTCGTCGCAGCTTCAAGGTCTCGCCCTGCGCGGTTGCCAGCGCCTTGAACAGGTCTCGAGGATGGGAGGCCATGTTCACCACGATACTGCCCTGAGAAATGCTGTTTGTCCGGCTTCGGTTGCCTTCTTCTGCGGCAATCTCCGCCTCCGCCTTTTTCAGCAGGTTTTGTTGATCTTCATGCTCTTTTTGTACGCGTAGGATGTCTTCAGTATAGCGCTGGACCAGTTTTTCAGCTCGCTCGACTTCACGTTGATCACTGTCACGTCCACTAGGGTCCGTCGTCTCCAGCGATTCACCATTTTCATCTCCATCCTCTCGAGTTTCGTCGTCATCACCGTCATCTTCTTTGATTGTGGCATCATCGACTTGCATCAGAGCAAACGCTTTCCGGCGCTTCTGAGAAGGCTGCTGCTCGTGAGAGAACTTCTTCAGCAAGAGTTTCACCGCAGCTTGTCTTTCTTCAATCTTGTTATTCCGGTGCTTCAACGAGAAAGCCAAAGACGATTTCAGCATCATCAACTCGTGCGAGTGCGCTTCTTTCTCTTTCTGAATCGCTCGCTGGAGAGCCACGACTCGCGCTTGGGCTGCATCGAGGGTCTTTCGACTCTCAGCCAATCCTTCATCCTTGTTTGCTAGCGTACTTTTCAGCTCGACGATCAAATGCTCGTACTGAACGTTCCGTCTACCCTGACGTGGCGCTGGCTGGGAGGCGTCCTGGTTGTAGGCAGATCGCATGATCTCGTTGAAATCAATATTCTCTTCATCGTCCAAGTCCGTCTGGAGACAGCTGTCGACACCATGGGCCTTGATGCGCTCTACTTCCTCCAGCTTGTCTTGGATTTGTGCCGTTTGCATGTAAGAAAGCTGCAGCTGACCCTCCAGTGCCATCGACTTGCTAGTGACTTTCTCCAACTGCGTCTTCAACTCGAGAACTTGTGCAAGTGTTTTGCGTAAATACTCCGAGTCATTCGTTCCGTCGCCATCCAAATCACTGCGAATGTAACCGGCTCCATTGCATGCTCCGCACGGAATCAACCGGGCTGACTCCGCAAACGTCGACCGCCTTCTGCCAAATACTTCAGAAGGAGGAACGCCTTCTTCGTCGTCCTCGTTTGCTTCCACCTCATTGGTGATAGCCGGTGGTGTCCAGCTAT
Organism: Nothophytophthora sp. Chile5; assembly: GCA_001712635.2. NCBI lineage: Eukaryota > Oomycota > Peronosporomycetes > Peronosporales > Peronosporaceae > Nothophytophthora > Nothophytophthora sp. Chile5. The sequence goes on along the minus strand of MBAC02003432.1, from coordinate 3,596 downwards.
CGAGTTCCACTAACACGGCCTCGAGCCCTCTCGACAGGCGATTCTTATCGCCGCGACGCGCGCTTTGCTCCACTGCTGCCCATAGGATATCGCTGTTCAACAGCTCGGCAAGAGAGTCTCCCACGTCTTCCCAACTGCATTGAGATGCACAGACAGCGTCTGCGATCCGTTGGCGCTCGGCAACTGCGCTTTCGGCTTTCAGGAACCACTGGACCGGTTTGTTGGCTTGATTCGTCGCGAGCTGTTGCTCCAGACACGCGACCTTCTCATGGAGTTCCTGGCACTCGACACTGGCTTCTCGAGCTCGCAGCTCCCACTTCTCCTTCTCGCGACGCCACGCTTGCGTACCGGTGTTCAGCGTCATCCAGCCGCGTCCAGGCGCCTTGTGCTGGTCGTGGTCACCGCTGCTATCCGCATTTTCATGCGCCGCCGTCTGCTGATTACCCGTCATCACCGTGGCGATGGCGTCATTCAGAGCCGTCAACGCTCTGGGTTCGCTCGACTGTTTGTTCATGATCTCGCGCAGTATCAGTAGTTGTTTGTATTGCTCTTTGCGCAACGCGTTGTTCTCTGCCACGCGACGGTCGATCTTGGCTTTCAGATGCCCGATCTCCTTCTCCCACTGCCTGTTCTGCTGACTCAGTTGAGCCACACGCTGTTCCTGACTCTCCATGTTAACCAACTGGAGCTGCAGTTCCTGCCGGAAACAGTCGTGCATGGCGTTCACCAGCGCCGTCTCGCGCTCCTGTATCACAGGAGCCAATACACTGTCGAAGAACACGCGCAACTCGCCATCGATGGCCTCTCCCGCCTCGTCCTCTCGGATCTGGCGGTCCACCTCATCCCGGCGCTTCGCGGGATCGTGGCCTAGCAACACCAAGAGCGACGGCTTCCACGCGGTCGAGCGAATGCGAGCGCGCAACTCGCCAAACGCGCGGAAGAGCGAGATCTGCGCGGCGTCTTCACTGTTCAGAACGGGTAGTGACGTCACAAACCGCGTCCGGCCGGCAGACAGTGACGTCGAAGGCTCCATGTCAGCTCCCGACGCCTCCGCTTCCGCATCCTCCGACACCTCCTGGTGCATGTACGCCCGATGGCGAGGTCGGACCGCACCTTGAGCTTCAGCTTGAGCTTGAACTTGAGGTTGCACTTGCAGTTGCGGCATGGCGAAAAGCGCGGCGAGGGATCTCGGATCTTCCCCCTGCGTTCTTCAAGTCGCACGGCGCCTGCTGGTTAAACCAAGCGAGCAGGACTCGCTTCTTCGCGATGTCTTAGTCCATCCGCCAGGATTGGAACGGCCGCCAGTGCAAAACCCCATTCGCTGGTTGTATGAAACTGCTAGTTGCATGGCCACTTGCAAACATGTATATTTACAGGGGAAACCACAGGTCTGCGAGACCGCCCCACGCACAGGAGGTTGAACTTGCGGGGGGTACACAACACACTGAAATTGAACTTGCAGCGTAACCGGTAACCATTACCACGGTGACTCATACCGTGAGGGGCCCTCAGGTGAGGTCGACTTGACGGTCGACACATGCGCGATGCAGCCTCCAGATGGACCAACCACAAAGTGCGCACCTGGAATCCTGTTCACCAGCGAAGCAGGTCATCCATGCAGCCCATGCCGGTGCAAAAGCTGATGATGCTCGTGTTGTGCAACGGAATCTTGGCCTAGCCAAGGGTTACGCCACAACCAGCACGCCAAGATTCGAATCTCGAACCCTGGCGCGTCTCTTCGGTGGACCATAGACAGGTCGAGGTTGAACTTGAATCTGTGCCAATGGTGGCTGGTTGGCGGCCAGCCAGCTGTTGCTGGCGTTGGTTGACGCCGCGCTTTTTTCACATGTCAACAAACAACAACAACGGCAGCATAGAAAACTCGCGCATTTGGGTCAGAGACCGCTCTGATATCACTATCCAAGCGCGTGGCCGGCCATCTTGGCCGGGGCCCAGGTCACGGAGGCAGCGCTTGCCACCAGAGAAATGAGATTCAGTCCGGCGGCGCAAAGATTCGATTCGCTGAATTCCTGTGCACGCGCGCGCTGCTGGCGTGCTTGAGAATAGGCTGGCTGCAGGTCAAATTACCCAATCACAGTGTGCGGAAATTTAGGCTGGTGGATTGCGGTTGGGAAATTCACAGGCCGAATCTGGCCTGATGCCAGGGAAGATTCCGAAAATTAGATGTCCACACGGTGGTGAAATGAAAGATACGTCCCTGTCACATGCAATGTGCACGACGCAGTCCAGTCTGGCGTCAGATCACTGCGCTGGAGTCCTGGACTGGCGGAAGATTCTGGCGTCTGGATCCCGAGACCTCGTTGGTCTTGTTGTTGTGAGGTGGTTGGCTGGCAAAGCTGCGCGAATCGTCGCCTTTACAACTGGATGTGGTGGTTGCGGCGCGTCACACGCACGAACTTAAAATCAATGAAACCCCCCATTATTATCATCCCAGATCTTGAATTTACATGTACAGCTTGACGACGCGCAAAGGCGCGCATTGGCATTTGTGGCACCTGCCTGCTGGCAAGGAATACGAGCCGAGCGTTGATATCATACCGGTAAGTTAGCGTCAGGAGCCTCTCATGCTCGTGGTGGGTGGCGTTCTGCGAAAACCCAAGATACCTGCGGCCTCTCGTCTGAAAAACACGATTTTGGAAGGGCTGGGCGGCGCCGTTTTTATCTTCCAGACGCGGGAGCCAACCGAAAATCCTGATCCCACATTGCGGGCGAACCGGCAGAATCGTAGCGTTTCTCTCCGCCACTGCGATTGCCCAATCGAATTAGCCAACCAGACGACGAGAACGTGGCTTGCTGCTTGGTCGGCGAAGCAACACGCTGATTGCTGTGGCCACAACCTGGCATCTCACATGTTTATTGGATACGAGTCTGCAACATATCCACCAATCACTTTCCGCAAAAACGGAGGGGTGTTGTGTCACAGCCGCAAAATACCCAGAAAACCTGGCAAAATTGTCCAAGCGAACATTCTCGTTGCAGAGAGGGCTGCGGGTAGGGGATCGGAACTCACGGTACTGCTTCCCGAGGGACGGTGATTCGGGGTGGGTAAACACGCTCGCCTTTGATTCGCTCGTGGCTTGCTGTAGACGCCCGCGCCGCGAGCATCACCTCAGTTTTCATTTGAGCGAATATCCCGCAAGCAAAGCAAGCCAGCCACTGCCACAGCCACAGCCACAGCAGCAACGCAAACAAGAAGCACCATGCAAGACTTCTCGGAATGGATGACCACGCTCCAAAGCGAGCAGCGTCGCGCGGCCAGCAGCCCCACGTCCTCTTGGGCGGGAACCGACAGCGCCGACTCGGACAGCGACACCGACTGCAGCGACGACAGCATGTCCCGTTTTGACACCAAGCGCAAGTTCATGGCCAAGGACGCCAAGCGCGTGTGGGCGCGTACGGCGCCGATTTGCATTCCGGTGAATGCTCGCGTGGTGCGCTCAAGCTCCCAGCGCGAAAGCGTTGTCGAGAGCCCGGACCTGTCGTACCACGCAGACGAGCGTCTGCTTCGCGCTGGTCGTTATCTGCACGTTCATGGCGAAGACGATGTAGACGAAGACGACCCAGCGTTCTACGGA
>MBAC02003425.1:0-15191 GCA_001712635.2 Nothophytophthora sp. Chile5 | reverse complement strand
GCGACGGTTCAGGCGCAGTTTACACAAAGCGACCGTTACCGAACAGCACACGATGTGCCACTCTCGGGAGTCTCCCCGAGAGTGACTTCCGTCCCTCGCCGGGTCACTGGACCACGGACCACGCAGTGACTTGTCACCACCATGACCCGTGCGTGCAGCCGGGACGCCAGGATAAAGCCGGAACACCCTTTCGCTCTCGGATCCCAATCCTGCCATCTGCATTCCCCAAATCGATCTTTTAGATTGAAGCGCGGTGGCTACTCAAGCTGGTATTGGCTCACAAGCCGTCTCCAGTACCAAACTCATAAAGGACAAGCGCCCAAACTAAAAAACGTTTGCCAGCCGCAGTGCTCATGCTACTTCGTGCTGCCATCTCCAGTACTTCCTTCTTGCTGTCCGTTCTAGCACACCGCATATGGCTGCCACGCCACCTCACGAACTGGATTTGCAAATAAGATCTCCGCTCTGTCCCTTCCCGGCGCTCGGTGCCACTTGCACTGCTTTCATTACCGCTTTTTCCGAGTCAAGAACAAGCGACAGGACTCCAACACCACCCCAAGACAATGGCTCCGTCCGTCGTGACGGCCATGTGCCTCATGATGTGCACCGTGGCCAGCACGGTGCAGCAGCGCGTCCCTTCCAACAGGTGCGTACTTTATTCCTGCTTAATCCTGGTTGCTGTTGCTCTGACTACTACCTCTGCAGGCTGGCACGTTCCGGCTCCTCCACCAGCGGCGTGGCTCGGACGCAAGACGTTGATGACGATGACGATGACGACGACGAGGACGACAAGGACGACGAGTGGTCGGTCGTGTACCCTCCGGAGCCACCGAAGCGGGTGGCGGCTCCATCCAGCACGCTCCTCTTCACGTCCATGCGTGGCGGCATCCGCGTGTCGCTCGAGGTGACCTGTTCGTCATATAGCCGCGACCAGGCCGGACTCCATCTCCAGTGCACGCGGGCCGTCTGGGTGTTCGCCCGAGACGGAGAAGGTGCGTCCTCCAAGCGCCGCCCGCTGCGTTTCGCTCAAGCTCCAATGCGGTCGCTCGCCCTGCTGTCCGCGCCTCACTTCGAGGCGTACGTGGCGGACCGGCTCGAGGTCGCTGCGTACCACCAGACGCGGCGGGTGAACGGCAGCGGGGTGTGCAAGACGCTCAAGGTCAAGGGCGAGGAACGGGCCACAACGACCAAGGTAACACGGCGTCTGAACTACTTCCGTCCATGCCACGCTGACTTACTGACTCTTTGTGATTGCTTCTTGGCTATGCAGGCGGCCCTGTGCCCTGCGGTCGAGCAACATGTGGTTGCTCCCCGGGCTGTCGTGCGTCTTGTGGTGGATCAGCTTCGGGAGGACGAGATTACGGTTCTGTTCATGCTGGAATTACTGTGGTCAACGACATCGGTAGCTAACGCGTGTTCTCTGTCTGTGGTGTTGGTCCAGGCGGTCATGCGACCTGCAGTCGAGCAACCTGTGGTGGCGGCTCCTCGGGTTGTCGTGAGTCCCGTGGCCGAGCTACCTGTGGTGGCCCCCCGGGTTGTCGCGAGTCCTGTGGTCGAGCTACCTGTGGTGGCTCCCCGGACTAGCGTACAGCCTGTGGTCGAGCTACCTTTGGTGGCTCCCCGGACTAGCGTGCGGCCCGCGGTCCTCCGTCGCCCCAGCGCGAGATCTGCTCAAGTTTGTCCACTCCCGATCAACCACCAACAGGACGCGCGGTACATGGCCTACAAGCAGTCTCAAGCCTACAACGAGAAGCGCGAGGCATGCCTGGCGCGCCGCCGCGCTGGAGAGGACCGACTGGGTCTGCAAGCGGCCAAAACGAAAGCGGACGAGGCGGCCGCTCAAGCTCGCAAGCAGGTCGCCAAGGCCCCGACTCGCATCCAGAAGGTAAGCTCACGCGTCCTCGCGTATGAAAACACCCCAGCCTATATGGAGGCTCGCAAGCGGAACCAAATCCGCCGTGCCAAGCTCCAGTCGGCGCGCGGCTAATGCAGCTGGTCCACCACTGCTAAGAAAGAAGCAGACAGTCTCTAGCGATCGAAGTTGCTATGTATTTATGCGTAAATGTTAACAAGAAGCTCGTTTCCTTCTCTCGGCTTTACTCCTTCTCTTCGCATAACTATTGCCGCACGGTACCGACATTGAGCTGCGTCGACGCGGTGCCAATCGCCATCGCTCGAGGATGGTAGTTGGCAGAGCGGCCGCGTCCTGTTGAATAGCAGAGTGTCACGGGAAAAAAAGGTTTAGAACCAGCTAAGCAAATGCGGATATGCATGCAGAGGGACAAGGAGCTGCTACCTGACGAAAGTGTAGAAGGTCGTGCTTGCGCGCCGCTTCCGTCGAAGGTCAATGTGGAGCATCAACGCATTGAAGAGTGGCGGAACGGCCTCGAAGAGGAGCGGCTGGAAGGGTGACGCGCGAGCAGTGACATGCGAGTGTCAGCAGCGCCGACATGACCCAAAGCCGCACGATACTGGCGTCGAAGCATCCGTTGACACTGCCCCAGGCCCACAGAAAGACGTGGCCCGTGACAATCTCCATGCCGTTCTGCAACTCGAACGTGGCGATTCCGCCGATGGCACCCTCGATGCTGTGCTTCTCGAGACCACGAAGCTGCCGAACTTCCACGAAGGACAGCGCGACGGGTGAGGACGTTTCGTCACTGGAATCGCGGGCATCGCGCTGGCATTCTGCGATCCAAGCTCCTCGGTGCTGGCGGTCGGCCGTGCCTGCACAATGACACGGACTCCGCTTCGTCGCGCTGGCGCTGACGCCGCGATTCGAGTCGCTGCACGCCACGAGCACGAGCCGACACGCCGTAGCAGTCAATTGGAACAGCTAGACACTTAAGCTCGAGGGACCGTCGTGCTATTCCACTCCGAGGGGAAGGCGTGCAGTCCGAACGGTCCGCAGATCGCTGGCCCAACATCACAGCGCTGAGGATAAACGATGACGCTTGCAACACACGTGTTACGCCGCGTCGCCAGTCAGTTGGAGGCGCTTAAGCACCTTGAAGATCCTCCGGGCTCGGCGAATGACCACGTGGTCCCGAAGGCGAGGCAGCAGCAGCTCGCCCGTCGGCGTCGGTGACGGCTGTCGCGCGAGGGCCGCTTGCTGCCACAGGCGTCTCGGACATCACGCGTAGGCGCACGTGCATGTGGTGGTCAGCGGCGTCAGTGTTTCTAGTGGCAATTCCAACCCATTGCTGTCGATAAGATCAGAATCTGATGCTTCCATTATCAGAAATCCCCGCACTTTATCAGAAATATACGGTACTACAATCGTGTGATTCAGATTCTGAATCAACAGATTCTGATGGCATTCGTTACGGATCTTCTGCTGGAGGTCACAAGGCGAACAGCTCCAAACGAGGGTTGAATCTGCCCAATTCAAAGCGAAGATGACCGAAACAACCGACCTTGATCATGCAGAGGACGGCGCCACGACGCCTGCGACGACCGTGCAGGCCGTAGAGGGCTTCTTCGCGCCGAAGCCGACCGTCGAGGCCGCTAAGACCACTACTCCGCCGCCGCTTTTCAAAAGGTATGAGCTGGTGCCATCCTCCTGGGCGGAATTCCAGCAAAAGTTCACGCAACTGGAGAAAGAAGAGGGTGTGAATGGCGTCCCGCGACGGCTCAAGGTGGTGTACTTCGTGCGCCACGCCGAGGGTTTCCATAACGAGGCCGATCGGCTGTACGGCACCGAGCGCTGGGAGAACGAGTTGGCGCTGACGGAGACGTATCTGGACGCAGATCTCACCCCCTTCGGCATCAGCGACGCTCAGAGCAAAGGGCCACCGAGCGTGAAGGCGGAATTGGAGCGAGGCATGCCGCCCATCGAGCGCGTTGTGGTCTCCCCGCTCTCGCGCGCTATCCAGACCGCGCAGAACTTCTACGCGAAGGATCAAGTGCCGGAGTCGCCCTTCGTGTGCCTTGAGGGCTGTCGCGAGGTCATGGGGCGTCATACGTGCGATAAGCGTCGCCCGCTGTCGGAGATCAAGCGCAAGTTCCCGAGCGTGGACTTCTCGGCCTTGACGGACGAGGAGGATCAGCTCTGGTCCCCGACGCACCGCGAAACCACAGAGGAGATCGAGGCCCGTGCTCGAGAGTTTTTGCTGGAGCTCTTTGATGCGATTCCTGAGCGCCACGTGACTGTGGTGACGCACTCGTGCTTCATCGAGGCGGTCTGCTCCGTCGCCTTGGGCATCCAAAGATTCCACCCTGCCAACTGCGAAGTCGTGCCAATCGTGCTCGAGGCGCTTTGACTGGGTCTTACACGCTGTTATACCAGCTTCACAAGCAGAGGGGCGAGCAGCTCGGTCATCGTATCAAGCTGCCCCCTCCATTTCCACTTGAACTCAACCCCAGCGGCCAGTAGATGAAGCATGCAGACGAAGCAGCGGTTGGCCGATCTTATCGGACTTTACCTCGTTTTAACAACGTGCAGGTCGCTGTTAAAACGCGTATAAACACATGATTACGTTATTTCTGGCTGCGGCCGTTAGCACGTGCCAACATAATCCTCAGAATCTGATGAGCGCTAAGTATCCGTTACAGATTCACTCATCCATTTCCCCACCAGCCAAAGCGAAGCTGCCCCACCAGCGCTCATTGACCAGCGAGCATGACGGAGACGACCGACACCAGCAAAGACAGCGCCGACGACGGCGTCGTGGCGTCTGCGACGACCGTGCGAGCTGTGGAGGGCTTCTTCGCCCCGAAGTCGGCCGCTGCAGCCGCGGATGCGTCGACTCCGTTGCCGCTTTTCAAAGGTTTCGAGCTGGTGCCTTCGTCGTGGGCGGAATTCCAGCACAACTTGACGCAGTTGGAGAAGGAGGAGGGCTCGGATGGCGCCGCCCGACGGCTGAAGGTCGTATACTTCTTGCGTCACGCTGAGGGGATCCATAACGAAGCCCACACGATATACGGGTCGCCACGCTGGGAGGACGAGTTCGCCCGCACGGAAGCGTTTCTGGACTCGGCTCTCACGCCTTTCGGCATCAAAGACGCCCAAGATAAAGGACAGGCGAGCATGAAGGCAGAATTGGAGCGAGGCATGCCGCCCATCGAGCGCGTCGTGGTCTCCCCGCTCTCGCGCACCATCGAGACGGCGCAGAACTTCTTCGCGAAGGACCAGGTGCCGGATGAACCCTTCGTGTGCATCGAGAGTTGTCGCGAGATCCTCGATTGCCACACGTGCAACAAGCGACGGCCGATGTCGGAAATGAGGCGCAAGTTCCCGAGCGTGGACTTCTCGGCCGTGACGGACGAGGAAGATCTGCTCTGGTCCTCGACGCATCGTGAGACCACGGAGGAGATCCAGACCCGCGCTCGAGCCTTCTTGCTGGAACTCTTTGATGCGATCCCCGAGCGCTATGTGGTCGTGGCTGGACATATGACCTTCATTGAGGCGGTCTGCGCTGTCGCTGCGGGTACTCAAGTGCGCCTTGGCAACTGCGAAATGGTGCCGATGGTCCTCGAGGCGATTTGACCGCGTGGCAAACGCTTGCCAAGCGTATCTGCAGCATAAAACGGCAGAAGCAGGCCGGTCATCTTGTTGAATGACATGAATTCGTTTTCCTTGAGCATCTGAGCCGAATGGCGTCGGTTTTCCTGTCGTTAATCTGGATGGTCGCGAGGGTTCTCGTTGCATGCACTCCATCTTCAGCCTGGATCCTGCCTGATCTCGAAAGGTCACGTTGTTCTCCGAGTGGCGACTGGGTAAAAGAAGCACAAACGCAAAGAGATCATGGGGAATCTATTGAGCACGTCCCCGCCTCCTACAGATGCCGAAAAGAAGCGGATTCTACCCGACGCAGGCGGCGCGAACTCGCCGACAACAGCACCTGGTGATCCGCTGTTTCTCGATGAGGTGAAGGCCGAGCAGGCCGCATGGAGCCAAGAGAGCCGTTGCCGCACGATTCAGCGCTATTTCGGATGGCTGCCAGACTCACCGGCAAGTTCGGCTTGTGCATCGAAGCTCTCCAACTATTTAGCCGCCTCAGCTGATGCGCGGTTACCGTTTGTTTGAACAGGGGGAGGTTCTCAAGAAGGAGCAGCAGTATCCAGCGTTCACCCGCCGTCCCCCGTAAGTCTCTTGCGTTCATTTGGCTGATGCTGAAGACGCCACTAACGTCGTTCGCTTACCTCCAGCTCTTTCGGATTCGATGTGGGCAACCGCATTGCTGCCATTGTGGCCATTCAACGGCTGTATCGTCGATATCGCTCGTTACGCACTTGGCATGAACTATCGGAGCGCATGCTTCAGCTTGTACGCAATCGGTTAGCAGCCCAGCGAGCTCTGGAAGAAGAGGAGATCTCGGCAGCCAGCTTTCGTCTCTTGCTGACGAGTGGCTTCTCGGCCAGCAAGGTCTCCATCTCCGGAGCCTTGAAGACCATCCAATTGCGGCTGGTTCTGAACCCGGAGGCTGGAGAGTGCTACCTCACATGGACGCCATCGAGGAAGCACAAGCCGAGGATCAACCTGCGTAAGTACCAGCTTGATTACCTGTAGGTCGCTCGCTCCCGTGACTTTCAGGGGGAACTAAAACAAATTTGTTCGCTGTATGTACTAGACGATGTAGAGCGAGTCATCGCGGTCTTGAAGGAAGGCAACGTGGAGGCGCCGCGACTTTCGAAGAAGGTGAGCTGCCGTCGCGGACTCCTCATTCTGTGCAAGAGCCACCACCGGGGCCGAGTTGTGCTCGAAGTTGGCTCCAAGCAGGAGCGCGACTTGCTCTTGCGTGGGTTTGACCGGTTACTAGCCGAGATGAACTCGAACGAGCCCAGTCTCGACAGCGCTGGAGCGATCCGGAAGCAAGCCCCACGACGTCAGAGTGTGCTCCACTTCTTTGAGGCAGTGGACGAGTCTCGTATCTCCCCTCGGTCCCCCAGCAACTCAGAAGTGTTTCCTTCCGATTCGTCACCGCGGGCATCTTCAGCAATTGCTCAGCGCCGCGCATCGCTGGTGCAATCGCCGCCTCGAGAAGATCCGACCAGGTCGAATCCCAAGGAAATCTCCCTCGGGAGTGAGCCAGCACGAGTCGACACCAAGTCCATCGAGCACTTTTATCAGACGCGCTTCGACGACTCTCCTGATGACTCGACGCCCCATGCACCACTAACATCCCGGGAGTCAAACGCAGCAATGTGAGTGGGACTCGGATAGCGGAACTATCAGAGAGCTATCTGCTTCACCCGCTTTAGATGGTTAGCGGTTCAGATCGATATTCTCACAAGACGATGCTTGGAGGGGATTCTTATACGACGACACATTGATTGTGGTTAAAGCAAGTAGTAGAGACGTATAACTGCTATTGCTACTTGCTTCTAGCTGCTGACTTGCTTTGCTGATTGGTGTCTTCTGTCAACCAATGTCCGTCGCTTCCTCAGTCTATCCGGCTCCAGCAACTTCGGCATCTTGGAGTTGTTTGTGGAGCTTCGCCAGACGACAGCGTGTTCGCTTCAACTCCGCTTCACTTCGCAGCGCTCGGAGATCCATGATGCAGCTATTGTGCTTCCGATTCGAAGGGATAACATCTGTTTCAACTAATCATTCTCTGGAGATGGTCCTTGGCCACGAACAGCAGTGTCTTTGGGGCTCGAGTGCTGCGAAGGATTTCAGCGATATCTTGGTACGGCAAATCAAAGACGCGTGTTTTGTTTACGGAAAACAAAACGTCTCCGAGCTCAATCAGGCCGGTGGCTGCGGCATGACCGCTCAGCTTAAACACGATGGCTCCATCGACGTTGAAGCCGCATCGTCGCGTATCTTCGAATCTGATCCCCGTAGGTTCTTCGGGGAAAGCCACTTGGTACAGGGCCTCCGAAAAGAAGGTGTCCTCGTTTTCTCCGGCCATCGTGCAAAGTGTCTCTCTCTAGGCTTGAAAGTCGAAGTGAGCACTTGCTGGCTGGCACAAGGGACGGATCGCTCTCTCGAAGACAAATAAGAAGAGCAGAAGGTGCCGAGCAAATAAGAAACAAGCGAGAAAGCCGACAGCAATGCTTCTGCCACATACTTGAGTATCGTAGCCTACAACCGAGGACGCAGTATCCGTCAACGTGAATAGGAGTATCGGCTTCTAGCAGGGCGGAGAGAGCTGCCAGCAACTGGAGCACTTATATGCAATGTCTTTACGTTGTTACCTGCTAGCATGCTTCCTCTAATCTTCCTTCAGAAACTTGCTGTTGACCGGGAAAGCCTTCCCATCTCGCTGCCGGAAGCTCGGACTGTGAATGGGCACGAACCAGTACGGGAACTCGCGGAGGGAGCCGAAGACCTCCTGGAAGTTGCGGGAGACGCCGACGTTGTAGTAGTTGACGTGCTCTGGGTCGTCCCGCTTCTCGCAGTACTCGAGCGTGCTGTAGTTGCGGGCTGTGAAGAACAGGTGCATGAGGTAGAAGCACAGCAGCGCCAGCCCCAGACACGCGCTGCAGAAGAATACCCACGCAATCTGCCGGATTAAACGACAAGAACATACTACACGTTAGATACAATTCGCAGGAAGGCGAATACACTCGTGATGCGTCGTTGTTACCTGCAGATGCGGCGACAGCAACCCCAATTTCCCAAAGAAGTAGAGCGTAGCCGCTCGGTCCAGACTCTCGCCCAGCACGAAGCGGAAGAGGAGGCTGCTCTGATAGAGACACGTGGCTGAGCTCCAACCCAAGAAGAGCAGGAAGAACTTGTAGTTGTAGTAGCCGATGCACTTGTTGATGTAGACGCAGTGGTGGTCCATCTTGAGTACGCAGCGACGACACGTGCTGCAGTGGTGCGTGCGGTCGGGTTTGAGCGCTCGGCACTTGCGGCAGGTGCGGCGTGCGCCGTTCATCTTGCTCTCGACACGCGAGTCGTCATACTCCTGTGTGTCCAGCTCTTCCTTCTTGAGCGTGCGGCGCGGGACGAACGAGTCTGTGGAGAGCAGGCACTGCGCCAGCGACCAGCAGAGCAGCACGAACAGGACGTGGAAGATCAGCACCTCCAGCCACGTGGCCCCCGCCGCCAGCGCCCGAGACTGAGCGAAGTAGACGAAGGACGAATACAGGTACGCGATGAGGCCGATGATGATGGACGGCAGCACGTAGCGCAGCTGGCGCGGCGCGCGCCATTCGCAGCAGCAGCCCATTCCGACTATTGGTCGGGTAACAAAGGGCCACGTGCAATGGCGACGTCAGCCTCGCATCTATGAAGTAAAAACAATAAGCGTAGCCGTTTGGTAATATTACAATACGACATATGTCATATATATGAATTATACGTGCTATTTATTGTTACTATGAGCAAAACATATATGTGAAATGTCGATAATAAATACTTTTGAACAAGTTGTTGTTGTTCTTTCTCCAATATAATATTTGCTGCTTAATATCTAACTGGAGGTGAAATTCTGCAAAACTTACTATTGAAAATGATAATATGTTTACCTTATTTTTATGAAAGGTAAAATTGGTCATTTCCATATCTAATTACATGTCTAGATAAATAATAATGACAAACCAAAGGCATCAATGTGTAATAAAGTAATGCATCACTACGTTGCCGTGTCCGTCGAAAAACTCCATCACTCCGAAGAAACCTCCGCCGAAGCGGGTTCAAGGCGACGCTCGTCATCCGTTCCACATGATTCCGCCTGTGAAGCGCGAGCTCCGCCCAGAGCCGTCATTTCAGGCACCGTCTGTTACCTCCACCGCTCTGAACGCGCAGCCTGGCGCGTCTTTCCCACACCAGGCGGGGGCTCTCAGCATGACCAGCAACAACAACGCGGAAGCAGCACTGGAGATCACGCAGCAGCCGCCCGAGACGTGGTACAAGGACCAGAACGGCCGGAAAGCCACCTTCGATGTGCGAGTGCGTCGCACCGATCGCTTCTGCGTGCGCTGCGTGGATCAGCGCCACCTCACAGTGCATCTGCTGTATGAAAGCGGGTCCGTTTGTCTGCTCTCTTCTGTTGGAACAAGGTTTTCTTTTCTGGTGCTTTGCGTGGGAATAGGAGCTGATTCGACTGATGCATCTGTTGCAGCAAACTGGTGGAGAACCAGAGCATCGCGCATATCTCGGCGGGGCTCTGCCTCAACAAGGACAACGAGAGCACCATCTCCATTCGCATCATGGAGGTCTCGAAGAACCACCAGAACCAGGTACGAGGAAGGCAGACTCAACTGCTCCGCCGTTGCTCCGTGCTTACTGTAAGTGCGTGCTGTGGCTGTAGCGTTTCCGATTGCGGATCGTGGTGCCTCCTTGTCCGAACTCCTGCGCTCCGGTGAATTCCATCGTCTCGGACGCGGTGCTTGTGCTATCGAAGAAGGTCAGTGATTGTCCTCGTGCCTCCGAATCAGCTGTGTTACCTTAGCCAATACCCCCTCTCTAACAGACTTTGGTGTTCAGAACAAACGCCCAGTCAAATCGGATGTGGAGGGCGGGTCTCCTGCCAAAGCCGCCAGGTCCAAGAAGACGAAATGCGCGGGCACAATGTCGCCCAGCACCCCAGTAAGGTGGCCAAGCAACGCCACGGAGCACTTGAAGCCCTCTCCCAGTGCTGTTCCCACCAACGTCTCGGCTGCAATTGCGGAGTTTGCCGCCTCGATCCCCTCCGCCGAGGCGAGTTCGACCGCTCCTTTCACCCCGAATACCCCGAACGTCTGTCTATGGGCCAACGCAGCGTTCGATCTCCTGCATAAATTGCAGTGGCAACGTGCGCCACCTGAAGCGACCGCCGGCGCTGAAACAAGTTTCGACGACATTCTCGCCCAAGCCTCGTCAAAGGCCTTCAGGTGTCCGTCATGCCAGGAAACGTACGGGCAAGTGCCAATACACCGAGAAGACTGCGACCTGAAGCTTTTACTCGAGCAAGGCGGTGCGTACACACGTCTTCTGGTGACGGTGACATGTTTTCCGTGCACTTCTGATCAGTGTGGCTATTTTTTTTCTATGCAGGGCAAACGGACACAACGACGCAAAACGGCGACACGGCAGCAAACACCTTTGCCGGACAACATGCTCTTCAGAAGACACCGGAAAAGCAAACGTTTGCGTGGCCTGCGCCGTCGAAAAGTGAGATGCCCAGCAGCGGGTGCGTCACGCCGAGAATGCAGCAGCCGCCAGCGTACAACATCACCCAGGAACTGCTGCAGTTCTCGGAGCCTGGAGGTGGATACGCCCAGCCTGCTGCAGGGCCCATGGCCGTTGAAAACTTGGCGAAGAGTATCAACTTGAGCTCTTGGGATGGCTACTCGGCCTTGTCCAAAATCATGATCAGGTATTATCACAGGCCCAGATGGTGCTTGCTGGCTGTATGGCTAAAGGCACACAACTAACTCTTGTTCTTCGTGATCTTACACAGCGCTGAGTTGGACGGACGGGGATTCCAGGAAGGATTTGAGGCTGTCAATACTCAACAGAGTACCGGTCCATTGCCTCCAGTGGGGACCTTATCACCTGGGTTCCCAGCGTTCCCCAACGCCGCAACGAACTTCCCGGTGCTGCAAAGCAACTCAACGCAAAATGTGGAGTCCCAGCGGTTCTCCAAGTTCGTGGCAAGCACCAAAAACATGTCTGCTGATGCCGCGGGTTTGCTACAAGAGGGCGAGGCAGAGCTGAACGGAGATGCCAACCTCCTGTTCTCGCTGAGCAAGGTCAGTCTAAGCGAGTTCTTGAAGTCAAGCCCGGGTGATCCACCCGTCAGCGACCCCAGACTCGCGCAGATGGCCAGCTCCTTGTCGGCGTTGCTGGGAGGAGACCAACTCATGCTGGACACGAGCTCGGAGCAAAACGTGCACGCCATCGTGGCGTCTGATTTCCGCCACTGCGGCTTCCCAGCCTTCGACGCGTCCTTCCACCTCGTGGGGTTTTACTGCGTCTTAACCGCTGCGGTGAGTGCCCTGACGTATCGCTAGTGGCCATTACAGCACTGGATTCTAGCGTTGCTGACCGAAAATGTGTCGTTTCCTATCCATTGCAGCAACAAACTCAGACGGAGTTACGCTTCATGCCGAACCTGTACCCGCTGCCAGCGGAGATGCTGAAGGAGCTAGAGCAGGCTGTTGCCGAGTGGAAGAAGGACCCTGCTGTCTTTCGAACGCAGGTGCCAGGAGGCGATGGCGAGCAGTCGTTGGCTCTCTTGAAGCGCGCAGTCCTCGACCAACTCACGCGCTCCAGAGTGTAGCCATTTCGCACAGTTAGTTAAGTTAACGAGCAGTATATTTCCTAACGATATCTAACACATTAGCGTTTTAAACCAACTCCTCACAGCAAACAGCACAAACCGAGGCAAGAAGCGGAGGCCCAGTCACCGATCGCCATGGGGAAGCACGACTTCTTGACGCCGAAGGCCATCGGCATCCGCATGAAGGTGCGTCCGCAGGCTTCCTACGTCACGTGTGGCTAGTTGTGCACGCTTTCTCGGCCTTTTTTCCGGCCTGTAGAAGCTGTGTTCTCGGGTATACTCACACGATTCTTTGTGGTTCTTCTCGTCCATGCGAGTAGGCCAAGGGGCTGCAGAAGCTGCGCTGGTTCTGCCAGGTCTGCCAGAAGCAGTGTCGGGACGAGAACGGGTTCAAGTGCCACACTACGTCGGAGGCGCATCAGCGGCAGATGCTGCTGGTCGCCAACGACCCGGACAAGTTCATGAGCGGCTACAGTGAGATGTTCGAAGAGGCCTTCCTGGAGAACCTGCGGCGGCGCCACGGCACCAAGCGGATGCGGGCCACCCACGTCTACAACGAGTACATTGCGGACAAGCTGCATGTCCATATGAACGCCACGCAGTGGGAGACGCTGGGCACCTTCGTGCAGTATCTAGGGCGGATGGGCAAGTGCGTGGTGGACGAGACGGAGAAAGGGTGGCACATCCAGTACATCGACCGCGATCCACGCGCCATCGCACGTCAAGAGGAGCTGGAGAAGAAGAAGAAGGCGGAACTGGACCACGAGGAACGGAACGACGCCTTCATTAAGAGACAGCTCAAGATCGCACAGAGCGTCGCGGGTCAGCAAGAGGAGGAGGAAGCCCAGCGTCCTACGAAGCTACGGCGAACTGATAGTGGAGCCAAGATCACGATATCACTTGCGGCGAAGCCAGCAGCTAAGGAGAGTAGCAGCGCATCGGGCACAGCGCGGGCCGCGGCTTTCTCTGCGGCTGGCTCGAAAGTATTTGAAGGAGACGGCGATTCGACCAGCAGAGCAGGGAAGGGGAACGTTGCGGAATCGGTCGGGCAACGACGTAAGAGGAATGCGGTGGACGCCATCATGGCTGAAGAGGAGCAGCGGGAAAGGGACCAGAGTCGACGGCAGGAGGAGGAAGCGCGGCGTCAGCGGAAGGAGAACTGGATCACGAAGGGGATTGTCGTCAAGGTGACGAATAAGAAAGTGGGCGGCGGCAGCTATTACAAGCAAAAGGGCGTGGTCTCGGCCGTGGAAGACAAGTTCTGTGCCACCGTGAAACTTCTGGACTCTGGAGATGTGCTGCGGCTGGACCAGGACGATCTGGAGACCGTGATTCCGAAGCCAGGCCGCAAAGTCAAGATCGTGAACGGAAATGGACGTGGAGCTGTTGCGAAATTGCTGGAGATCTCGATGGAAGACTTCTGTGCCCGCATCCGGATCGACTCGGGCCCGCGACGAGGAGAGACGTTGGAGCGCGTTGAGTACGAGGACATTTGCAAACTTGCGGACGAGTGAGTGAGGACTCTGGGTCAGGATGGGAAACAGAAATGACAGCGATTGGGCGAGTTCTGAGGGGAGTTCGGTTACTATGACTTATCGATGGATGATCTGTCGTTCTTGTCTCCTTAACGTCACGGAGACCTGGGCGATTGACCTGTTCGTGCATGATAATCAAACACAAACACAACCGTCAGCTCAAGTGCTCGGTTGCATATCCTCTTCGACGGAAACCAGCAACGCACCGTCTTCATTCGGCGTTGTGGCAGCTTTGACCTGGTCCACGTCCTCCATCTCTTCGTCGTCGTCCGCGTTCTGCTCTTCCTCCTCCATCTGGGCGTCCTCCTCCATCGTGGTCTTCAGATTCTGGATCGTGTTCATGAGCAGCGCGAACTGCTTGGTGCGTAGATCCAGCTTGCTGTCCACCGCTTCGATCGCGGTCGTCGCCTCCTCCAGCCGCTTCTGTTGGACAGCGATCTCCCTGCAGGTCGCACACCCAAGCATCCGTAAGGCTCGGAGTCCTACGCTAGTCAACCATCACAGCGATCAAGACGTACGCAGTGATGTCTCTCCGTGACGGCAGCTCGTTGATCACGCGCGCGATGGACTCGTACTCCTCCTTATAGGCCCGCACAGTCTTCTCAACGTGCACCTTCACCTTGAGCTCTTCAATCTCGCGTGCCACTTTCCCGATGGACGCGTCTGAAGTGGGAATGACAACAGCAACCAGCCAAGAGCTCCAGTGAGTCATTCGCTTCCCAGAGCAGACGTCTGACTGTGTAAATGTATGTGTTTACCTATTTCCGAGTCGAGCGTCTCGTACTCCTCCAGCTCCCGATCGCACGTGTAGTTCCAGATATCCGTCTTGTTGGCCTCGAACTCCAGTTGCTCCAGTTCCCAGAAGAGCGAGTCGATCTCTTGTTTGCTGGAGCCATGAAACGCATCAGAAGCGATGATACCATCGTCCAATCAGTCGCCATACGATCCCTCTCAACGCGAGTATTGAGTCCATACTATGGACCGCTGTCACTTACCACGTCGCGTCGTCCACCGCCTCATCCGACAGCACGTCCATCAGCCCCAGCATCGTCTCGGCGCATTTTTTCAGCCCCGTCTTGCCCACGGTGCTCGTGCGCGTCAGCAGGCGCCGACGAATCACCGCATCTGCCGCCAGAGTCCCAACCAACCAAGCATGTGAGCAACGCAAAGGCACAGCAAGAGCCCACGCCCGTCCAAGAACACGGACGGCGCAGAAGAGTAGCGCGGAGGGAGGGACGGGAGAGATCGGCCGCCCGACCGCTAAGCGCCAGCACATCGCCACCAACAGCACGCACCGTCGTCCGCCATGTTCGCTTCGGAGAGCACTCGCTTCCAATTGTGACCCGAGTGGATGCTGTATACAAGTTTCATGTATGCAGACTATACATATGTATATTCTCGGCCGTATCCGGATATCAATATACGCCTTGTACACAGCACATTATCCGGCGCGCACCCGTTGAAGTTCATTGGGAGCAACTTCATTGCGAAACGTCCC
>MBAC02003419.1:0-34984 GCA_001712635.2 Nothophytophthora sp. Chile5 | reverse complement strand
ACGACGGTGAGAATGGCAACGATCGAAAGCATATTGATAAGCACCACCGCCACGATGAACCAAGAGACCGGAGAGATGAAGAGAGTCATCATGAGCACCACAAGTCCGGCCAACACCACGAACATCATCATGAAGATGACGAAGGGGCTCGCAGGTCGGAGCGTCATGAAAGAAGCCACGACCATGAAAGGCATTGGGGCCGAAGAGAGGAGAAGGAAGAGCGTCGGGAACGGGAAGAGCGTCGGGAACGAGAAGAGCGTCGTGAACAGGAAGAGCACGAACGACACCATGGATGTGGAAGAGACGACAGTGACTGCGAACCGAGGCGACACGGATGGGTTTTCGATGAAAGGCTCCATCCCTTCTCGAAAGGAGACGACAGAATTCGGGGCATGGTTGCCAGTATGGCCCGCGCACTCGTGCAGCCTGCTGATCCAATCGCAGACGACCGCTTGTTCTTCACGGCATTTGCTCAAAACTGGTGCGAGAAGCGGTCGCCTGCGTACGCGGAGCTACTTCGCGCCATCGACCCGCACTCACCAGGGAAGTGGCGGGTGAACGGTCCACTGATGAACTACGACAAGTTCGCTGAGACCTTCCAGTGTCCCCTGGGGACACCCATGAACCCCGAGAAGAAGTGCGTCATCTGGTAAGCTCCCCATGCGTGCCTATGCAAGCTCACCGGTGGGGAGGAGTGAGTCGGAGAGGAGGAACGAGAAACAAGAGTAGGCGTGTTGATACTGGAGGATCCAAATGTTGGAGGAGGTACAAATGCATTTTGAAAACGAGTGAAGTTGCTGTTACGTCACACGATGAAACAAGAGGAATGACCATGCGACTCAGTGGCTTGCTGCATGCAGACGAGGAAGACGCAGCCTTGTCGGTCAGGAGTTTCATGCCTTGGAGTGCCCCCGAAGCCGAAGACGAGCGTGCTGAAGAAGTCGAGGTCGAAGTCGAGGCCGACGAGGTCTCCGGCCCAACCATCGAAGCAGCCGTTGACGACACCTATTTCTTTTGATGGTTCACGTAGCGCAATGCCAGCAGTGTCAGCAGACGGAAAAAACCGATGAACGCCACGACGACTCCGCAGTTCCGCCACAGTTCACTGTGCTTGATCAGAAACGCGCTCTCGAGATACTCCTCCACGCTCGCGCCGTTTGTGATCGAGGGTGGCGTCCCCGTCATCTCTCGACAGCCGATCGCCGCCTCGTCACCTTCAGTTGGGCACTCGCCGAACACAATCGCCGCCAGAGCCGCCATCGTGTAGGTGTGTGGTGTAATCCGGTACAGCCACTTGTAACCCGTCGGAATGGAGGCGGCCGGCGGGTTGTAGCCCATGAACAGGAAGAAGATCGTGTTGAGCAGCATGCTCATAACCGCCGTCACTTCCATGCTGGGCAGCAAGTACATGAGGAACTCGCCCATGTACGCCTGCAAGAGCACATGCAGGGACATGTTGAGCCAGTAGATGAGGAACGGCTGCAGCCCAGTGAAGCCCACCGACGGGTAGAACACCACCAAGAACAGCAGCGTGGCCACAAACGCGTACGGAATCTCCGCGAGCGTCGAGGCGACGAAGTACCAGAACGCGTTGTAGGTCTGCGCTGCACGTTCGCGGTAAAACACGGCTCGTCCTTCGGCGGCGAGAGGCAGGATGCTGTGGAACGAGATGACGCCGATGAACGTGATCGTCATGTACATCATGCCCAAGCCCGAGTTGATTTCTTGGTACGAGCTGTAGTTGCTCCCGGTGTACGTGATCGCGATCATCGCGCCCAGTCCGAGGAAGATGTAGAAGCGAGTCAAATTGTACGAAGCTGTTCGCCAATACAAATCGGAGAACCGCTTGAGCAAACACTTGAACTGCGTCATGTTGGTCGACGCACGCTTGTCACCGAAGGCTAAAGGAGGCAACGAAGGCGATGGCCGAAACAACCCCTCGCTTTCAAAGCTAGCTTGCAAGCGTCGGAAGTGCCCGCTCGCCTTGAACAGCTCCACGAAGTCCGGCTTGTCGGCGTCGTTGCTGTTCCCCACACCAGCGCCAATGGCTTCCAGCATCCAAGTGGCCGGATTGGCGCCAACTTTCAGCTTCTCCACGCCCTCGAAGGCCTCGAAGTAGCTGATGAGATCCGCCGCTTGCTCCCCCAACGGTCCGAAGAAAACGCTTTCCCCACCACGTTTCAACAGCAGCAGACTATCGAAGAGCTGGAAGACTTGGGCGGAAGGCTGATGGATGGTGCACACGATGGTCCGCCCGGTATCCGCCACCTTCCGCACGCCATCCATGATGAGCTTGGCGGACCGGGCATCCAAGCCACTCGTGGGTTCGTCCAAGAAGAGGACGCTGGGCTGGGCAGCGAGCTCCACGCCGATCGTCAAGCGCTTCAGCTGTTCCGTGGAGCCTCCGCGGATGATTTGATCGGCTATCGGTGCCAGGTCCAGCAATTCCAAGCACTCCTCCACGGACTCGAGCTTCTTGCTGGCACTGACGTCTGCTCCTTGGCGCAGGAATGCACTGAACGTCAAGGCTTCGCGGAAAGTCGACGCCTCCAAGTGGACGTCCATCTGTTCGCAATACCCCGTGGCTCGACGAATGGCGAGATCGGTGGCTGGATGGCCATTCAGCAGGACTTGACCCCGAATGGTGCCTCCCGTCTTGCGGCCGGCGATCACATCCATCAACGTCGTTTTGCCAGCGCCCGACGAGCCCATTAGCGCTGTAATCGTTCCAGGCACAGCGAAGCCGCTGATCCCCTTGAGTAGATCAAGGTTTTCCTTCGGGCGAAGAGGGTCCGGCACGGTATACCACAAGTCCCGGAAGGCGAGTGTGACTGGCGTAAAGCTCTTCTCCGTGGGTACAGCAATCGAAAGCACCGCCGGAGTACCCGACTGCAGCTTTCGAGGGGTCTGGATGAGACTGAAAGCTTCGCCGTTTGCTGGGGCTTCCACCTTGGCCTCATCAGCGTCGACGGAAGCATGGCCACAGTCCTCGAACCGACGGTGTTCCAGCAAGAAGCACGAAAGGGTCATGAAAAACACATAGGCGCAGGCCAGAAAGCCCAAGCCGAACCAGATCCAGGACGTGTCCGACGGCACATCGAAGAGCTGCAACGAATACTCGCCCATCGTCATGCCGTACTCTCGGCAGTAGTCCACGCCGGCGTACGTGCAAGTGGCAAAGCGCGAGTCGCTGTATTGGCTCACAGCGAGGGAGCGCGTGGTCCACGCGACAGGGTTGAGCCAGTACAGCCAGATCAAGTAGACTGGAATGTTCCCCTTCGTGATCACGAAGCCGCCGAACAGGATGAAGAACAGCGTCGTGACCATGGAAATGGGTTCCACCACATGGAGATCGGGCGCTGCCGCCGCCAAGCAAAGGAAAAACGCCGCGAAGGCCAGCACTGTGAAGACCAGCGTCAATAGAAACACTAAGAAGGCGCTCGCCGTGGGCACGAACCCGCCCATCCAGTACACGAGGGACCCATAGACCACGCTCTCCACGACGGCCTGCGGGATCTGACTCACCGAAGTGGCCCACACGTAGGACGCGGTGCGGAAGAACTGGGCTCCTCGCTGCTTGTAGAACACATCTCGGCCGGCCATGATCGTCGGGATCTGCGCGGATTGACTCATGGATAAGAACATGACCGAGGAGAAGATGACGCCCAGCACGATCTGCGCGTCGGTCACGTCGAACTGGTAGAACACACTGCCGTTCAGCAGACCCATGACCACCACCATGAAGCCTCGACTCTTTAAGTACGCCGTGTTGCGCGCCGTCAGCTTGGCTTGACGCTGCATGAGCGTGACTGTACTCGCCCAAAAGGTTTGACCGAATTCCGGCCTCAACTCCACGTCATTCGCCTTGGCAGCAGCTACAGCTGGAGGCACGGGGCTGTCCAGATCCTGCAGCATGCGATGGTAGATAGTAGAGCGCTCGAAGGCGTCGGCAAACTCTATCGCACTGCGCGGAATGGCAGTGGCAGTCCTCGCTTCCGTCTCATACTGGCGCTGTTTGGGGGTGCCAATGTCCATCAAGAAGTCGGCCACGTCTCGATGCGGAGGACACGTGAACCCCAAGCGTTCAAAGTAGCCAGGTGCCTCTTCTCGAGCCCCATTGTATATCACTCGACCTTCGTTCAGGATGAGCACGTTGTCGAAGAGAGCAAAGATCTCCGGCGAAGGCTGGAGCAACGAGATCACGACCGTCCGGTGCAGTGCCTTGGCTAGACTGCGCTGCGTCTTGATGATGTCAAAGGCGGCGGCACTGTCGAGTCCCGTGCTGATCTCATCCATCATCGTCACCAACTGGTCGCCGAATTGCATTTCCCCCGTGGTGACGCGCTTCCGTTCGCCACCAGAGACGCCTCGCATCATCGCGTCGCCCACCATCGTGTCTTGGCAGCTCTCCAATCCCAGCTGCTGGATCACTACGTCCGGGTCGCGCGCCGTCTCCAGCGCTGCCGCATTCTCCTCGGAACTCTCGCTCATCCTGGGCATTGGGTCACGTCCTGAGAGCTCCTTCCCGCGACAGGCATATGCGAACTCCAGCGTCTCCTTCACTGTCAACGTGGGGAGGTGCTTGTCAAGCTGAGGTACGTACGTCACGACCTGCGCCAGACGCTCGCGCACCTCGCAGATCGACACGTCGTTGTACGTGATCTCGCCTTCCACCGTGATGTTCTTCTCCATGGGGAATCTCCCACTCAACACCTTCATCAGAGCTGACTTGCCCGACCCAGGCTGGCCGAGTATCAACGTGAGACTGCCTGGCTTGAACACGCCACTCACGTTCTTGAGCACTCGCTTCGTCACCAGATGCTTCGTAGCTCGAAGCTTCCGGAGACTCTTCAGGAACGCATTGGGCAGCGTCGGCAGCTCGGTCGAGCAACGTTCGGTCACATTGGGAACCAGGACGTCCGCGGAAATGGACAGGTCTTTGAAACGCACCTCCAGCGTCTCGCCCAGCGCCGGCTTGGGCTTCCTGCGTCCTTTGCCAGGAACCATTGGGCGTTTGTCAAGTGTCCTTGGTCGGCAATGTCTCGAAGCCACTTGGTCGATTGGCACACGATTGGGGAATGAGCTGCTCGTGCGATTAGAAAATCGCACCCTCGTCACTTCGGCACCGCCAATACTAATCGGCAATTTCGAGCATAATCACCATCTGCTGGGATTATGCTCGAATACACGCAGAGAACGTCCACCATGGACGCGAACTGGAGACTCAAGTTGAAGCTGCGCTTGCTTCATGTCGTCTGGAGGAGCAGGAAGGTAGCCACGCTCCCGTGGAGGAGCTGGCCAGGATCTGCGTGGACGGCACAGCCTCGTCCAGCGTCACGACCCCAGCCGTTTGCAGACACTCCAGTCCAGATCCATGGCGATCTACTAACTCCCCGGGACTGTTTCTGAAGGAGCTGCGGCGCTTTCAGGAGACAAAGAGCGGCTAAAATTGACCGCCAGGACAGTTGGGATGGCGCGTTCTCCTCCTCCGTGCATTGCTGGGGTCTATTTTTGCAGCGCTTTCTCCTCGTGTTGTTTCAGTCCGACGCGGCGTTGGTTCAGCCGTCTTCGTATTGAGGTGGTTGCTGCCTTCCGTAGAGTAAGCGGCGCCTGGCAACCAACATGGAAGCGTCCGACCCGCCTGCCGGAGTGCCCGGAGGCAGCGGTGGGAAGGACAAGGAGACGGTGAAAGTGGTGGTGCGGTGCCGCCCGCTGTTCGGCAAAGAGATCGTCGAAGGCCGCAAGTCCATCGTGACTTTGGACGCGGCGGCCGCGTTGATCTCGCTCAAGTGTCCGGAGAACGGCCAGCTCAAGTCGTTCACCTTCGATTCAGTGTACGACGAGGGCACGTCGCAACGGCAGTTCTACGACGAGTCGGGCTATCCGCTTGTCGAGTCCATCTTCGACGGCTACAACGGCACAATCTTCGCTTATGGACAGACCGGCTGTGGCAAAACCCATACAATGCAGGGCAAGGACTCGCCTCCAGAGCTGCGTGGCGTCATCCCGCTCTCCTTCGACCACATCTTCGACACCATCAACTCGGACTCGACGCGCGAGTACATGGTGCGCGCGTCGTATCTGGAGATCTACAACGAGGACATTCGCGATCTGCTCAGCGATGACTCCAAGAAACGACTGGAGCTCAAGGAATCCGCGGACGGCACCGTGTACGTGAAGGACCTGACCGAAGTGGTGGTGCGAGATGTCGATTCCATGAACAACGTCATGAATCGCGGCTTCAAGAACCGGACCGTCGGCGCGACACTCATGGTAAATAGGAGAGGCCTTGGTTGGTCTAATTGACTCTCAGAAAGCTCACTGTTCCTCACTACCTTGCTTGCAATGCGGTAGAACGAAGGCTCGTCGCGATCGCACTCGATCTTCACGGTCGTGGTCGAAACCAGCGAGACAATCGGCGGCCAGGACCATTTCAAAGCGGGAAAAGTGAGTCTTGTGTGACCGCATAGCTCTTGTGTACACGTCCTCTGGTGATGCTGACTGCCGGCGTGCAGTTGAACCTGGTCGATTTGGCAGGTAGCGAACGGCAGAGCAAGACCGGTGCCACTGGAAATCGCCTCAAGGTACTTCTCTCACCTTCCAGGGGGTTGCGATGGCTGTAGCTGACACTTGTCGTGGCGTTTTGGTCGTGTTTGGCTCGACTCTGTGGCCGCTCGGCTGCTACTAGGAAGGCTGCAAGATCAACCTGAGTCTCTCGGCTCTGGGTAACGTCATCTCGGCGCTGGTGGACGGCAAGGGCAAGCACATTCCGTACCGCGACTCGAAGCTCACGCGGTTGCTGCAGGATTCACTGGGTGGCAATACCAAGACGCTCATGGTGGCGGCCGTGAGTCCCGCGGACTACAACTACGACGAGACGCTGTCCACGTTGCGGTATGCCAATCGAGCCAAGAACATCAAGAACAAGCCTGTGGTGAACGAGGACCCCAAGGATGCCAAGCTGCGGGAGTACAAGGAGGAGATCGAGCGACTGCGGAAGCTACTCGAGTCTCAGTCACAGTCGCGGGGGTCCGGACTGGGCAGTTCCAGTGGTATGATCACTCCCTCTCGCCCCCTTTCACCCCGTTCAGGTAGCGGTCAGGGTGTACGATACTCCGAGGACAGCGTCAGTCTGGCGAAGGAGCGCGAAGAGATCGCCAGGTATCAGCAAGAAGCGGCGGAGATGCTTGAGCGTGCGAAGAGTATGATGGACGAAGCCAAGGCTCTACAGGTGCAACGTGAGCAAGCAGGTGGAGAAAGTGGCTCAAATGGCAATGAAGTTCGATCGCCACTCCTGCAGAATGGGTTTGAGGAGGCCACCGGAGCGTCAGACGTTGAAGAAGTGCCACTCAAACCCCAGCGGAAGGGCTCCGGCGTTCTCGGGAGCTTGCCTCCTCTTCAAGGGATCTCGGGCAAGCACGACCAACTGGCGACGCCAGGATTGTCCAGCAACTCAGTTCAGCCCGGAGACTCGACTGCTGCCTCCACCCCAAGGCAGGAGGATGCCACCATCAAGCAGGCGATGCAAGAGGCCGCGCGTATCGACGCTCAGGCCCGAGCTATGATGGCGAAGGCGGAGGCCATGATGAAGGAGACGGCTCAACGCAGCGCTGAGGCCAAAAAGGTGGAGGTGGTGGTGAAGGAAGTGATCCCGGACAGCCACGTGAAGGAGCAGGAGGAGCTGCGTGAGATGAACCAGACGATCCTGAACCAACGAGATCGCATCGGCCAAGAACTGGAGCAGACGCAAGTGGCGATGGAGGCGTATCTCCGGGAGAAGGAAACGCTGCATGCGAAGCTTAAGAAGATCGAGAGCCATATCCTCGGTGGAGCGTCCATGTCTTCCGCTACCCAAGGCGTCAACGGCAACAGCGATGGAGACTCGGAGGTAGCGCTTCTGAAACAACAGGTGGAGTATCGACGGGCACAGATCAAGCTCCGTGAGAAGGCAAAGAAGCAGGCGAAGAACGAGACGGTTCGACGCGCGTTGGAGCTGGAGAAGCAGCACGCCCAAGAGGAGCTCAAGACGGCGCAAGAGGCTGCTCAAACCAGTCTGGCTGCCGCACGCAAGAAGGAGGCCAAGTACCGGGCCAAACTGGACGCCACGCGACAGGAAATCGCCGATTTAAACAGCGAGTTCGAGCGGGAGCGGGAGAATCTACTGGACACGATCCGCGAACAGACGAAGGAGGCCAAGCTACTGGAGCAACTGGTGGAGCTCTTCTTGCCACAGAACGAGCTGGTGAAGGTCTGGGAACGCGCGGTCTGGAGCGATGAGCGTGAGGAGTGGAATCTGCCCAAACTCAAGCCTCGCAGCGACTTCCAGAAGATTAAACTGCCGTCGTTGCCGCTTGCAGGCGGCGGAGGTAGCGGTGCCATCGAGTCAGGCGGCGCCGAGGTGATGTCGGATGAGGAGGAGGACGGCCGACAAGGCAACGTCGGAGCTGCAGGCCACTCGACGGTGCGCTCCTCGGGCTCGGCGTCCAGCACGAAGCAACGAAAGAGCGGGGCTTCTCGAGCAGCCCAGAATGCTCAGAAGGGCGCTATCGTTTCGTACTCCAAGCCAGACGACCAAGGCAGTGAGGACGTCTCACTGACACGAGGGTCCGGTGCGTCGGCTCGGCTCCCAAGCGCCGTGCACTCGAGTCGGGCGGCAGGCAGTGCAGTCTCGAGAGGCGTGAGTCCTCACAACAGCTCGAGCGGAGGCAAGGAACGCCGCAAGCCTAAGGAGAAGAGCGTCGAGGCACTAGCTTCCGTTGTTTCTCACTACCCGCGTCAACCTCATGAAGACCCCGAGCAGCATCCGATCGCGAGTGTGTACGAGACTCCGGGCTACTTCCCGGCTGATTCAGACCTGCTGGCCCCACTCTCGAGCGACTACCAGCCTCGAGATCGACTGCAATCGCGTCAGGGCTCGCGTCAGGACTCCCGACAGGAGAGGAACGAACGAGGCGGCGGGAATCCCCGCGGAACTCCCAGCGGTCTCGGACAACTGGATCACTCACCTCCAGCAGTGGCTGCCACCTCGGAGAAGCTGCGATCTTCCAGTCGAGGGGAGAGCGGCAGTCGACACAGCAGTCACCGTCATCACCGCCATCGCGAGCGGAAAGAGCGACAGCAGGACGATGAGGGCGACTCCGCCGGCTTGGGCGGTGACGCCGAGTGGCTGGAACCGATTACAGCCCCGCCGGGCAGCAGTGACGGTGCTGCGGTTCAAGGCTCGAGGAAGAAATCGTCGGGGAAGCACTCCAAGAAGAAGAAGGAGCGGCGTGACAAGGCGGAGCTCACGGCGACCGAAAACGACGAGGACCCAGTGCTACCGGCCGATCCGGTGCATCACCCGTCGCTCCGCTCTCTCGAGGAGCTCTTGTAGTGGGGAAACTAGGCGGGTCTATCGTATAAGAAGGTAAAGGTCAGTAAACACCGAGATTCAAGAGCAAGGTCACTTGGCTGTAGCTGGGGTGGAACTGCCTTGTCTTAAACCTCTCTGTCTCTTCTAGGCGACCCCGCGCTTGGCCTTCCGCTGTGAGGCCGAGATGGTTTGCTGGCGCATCTTCTTCTGAGCCTGGAAGAAGGCGAGCGAGTCCGGGTCTTGGGCGCGAACACGCTCGACCTCCATCTGATCGAACATCTCGCCGTCGTCCAGCTTGTCGTCCTTGCTGAAGCCTGGCCGCGCAAAGGCGTCAAACCCGCCGCCACCTTTGCTCAGCGCGTGGGCGTGGCCTTCCTCCTCGTACCAGTCCTCGAACTCGCGGACGAGGCGCCGTCGTAGCAGCTCCACGCTGCGATGCGCAAACTCCAGCTCCGCCTTGGCGTCCTTAAGGTCTCCGAAAAGCGATCGGTAATCGCGTTTGGCCTCACGCTCCGCCGTCATGAGCAGGAACTCCTCCTCGTCCACGACCTCGTCACGCTGCTGCGTTGTGGACTTCGCGGCATGTTTCTGACTATCAGCGGCGTCGCCACTCGAGCGGTGGCTGCGCTTGTCCTCCAGCTGCAGGCGAACGGTGTCGATCTGCGTCTTGGCGGCGTTTACGCGGCGCGTGATCTGCTTCACACGCTGTTTGGTGTCGAAGAGCTTGTCCTTCTCGCCTTGCAGACTTTGATGCAGCTTTCGAGCGGGTCCGGCGGAGCGGTAGAACTGGAAGGCGTCGTTCTTTGCGCGGGTCTCAACATCCTGGGAGAATCTCGAGCCACCACCACCAGCAGGACTGGAGTAGCCTCCCTCGCCGTCATCCCCGCGCTCACCCTCGTTGTTGCTCGGCAGTCCTGGAAGCTCGGCACCGCTCGGAGACCGCGAAGGTGACGGACTCCACTGGTCGTTGGCAGGCGTGCCGCTCGCCCCCGTTCCTCCGGAAGCTCCGGCTCCGCGAGGTGGCAAGTCCTTCTTCTTGCCCATGTCCATCGTCGACGGTCTGGCTGCCGCCGGCACGAGTCCGAGCGCGAAGCCGACGGCGTCCGGGTCTTCTTCACCCACGACGTCGTCGCCATGCCCAGCGTGCGGCCGGAGATCGTCGCGTGAGCCATTCGAGGTTTGCGTCCGCGACGCCGAGGAGCCCGCGGACCCGGCTCGGACCGTGGTGCTCGAGTTCGCACCGGCCAAGCCAAGAGAGGAGCCCACTCCGTGACTTCCGGAGGCGGTGCCGTAAAACCCACCGACTGTCGAGTCCGTCACCGCGCTCTTGAAGAGCAGCTTGAACTGGCGGAAGAGCTCGCGGATCTCGTGGACGCTCGCGAGTCGCAGTGCCTCGTCCTCCATCTCCTGAGTCGGCGCATCCACATAGCGACGCACCATCTGCAGTAGCTGGTGCTTCTGCTCAGGCGTGTGTTCGTCATACACCACGTTCGTGCGCTCCACTAGCGCGTCATGCATGACCAACTCATGCTTCAGCTCGCGGATCTGCCGCTCGTACTTACGCAGTAGCAGCGCTGGATCCGTCTCCACGATCGTGGCCACTTCGTTCTGCACGCGCATCATCCGTTGCGCCAGCTTGAGCGTGGAGATGGTCTCCTCCAGATGCCGGCCTTCGCCCCAGATGCACGCGAACATGAGTGTGTTCGAGTTGCCACCTAACGAGTCCTTAAGTACGTTCGTGAGCTTCGTCTGGCGATACGGGATGTGACGTGACTCCTTGGAGCCTAGTGCCACGATGCACTGCTCCAGGAAGCTCAGACTCTGGTTGATGTACATGGACTCCTTCTTGATGGTCGACGAGGCCGTCGAGGCTTTCGTGGGGCTACCGCCCGTCGAATCGCCGTCCAGAGTCTTCTTCAACCGCTCGCTGCCTGCCAGATCCACGAGGTGCAGCTTGCTGAGTGTCACACGTTCCGTGCCACCGGCCCGCGACTTCTGGGCGATGTGGAACGTGAACACGCAGTGCGACCTGTTCGAGCGCTTGTTGAGTTGGTGCTCGGCCACTGTGCGTTGCAGCTCACCATTGAACAGCTGATCCAGCGCCTCCTGTTCGCTCCGCACCTCCACCTGCGTCAGGCCGCGGACGTAGGTGCCCCGAGCGTCCTCGACCACCACCAACTCGCCGTTTCCAGGTCCAGAAGTGCCGCGATCGCCACCAGACTGGCCCTCTAACAAGTCGTAGATGCGGTCGTTGTAGATCTCCATGTAGGATACACGGACGGTGTATTGCAGCTCGATGCGGCTCTCCACTTCTTCGTAGAGCTGCGCGACGGCTCGAGGCGCGATGCCGCGATGCTGGTAGTTGCGCGTGTCTCCGATCATGGTGAAGCTCTTGCCTGCTCCGGTCTGTCCGTAGGCCAAGATGGTGCCATTCACCCCGTCCACTACGGCGCCGTGCACGATATCGCGGGCGATGGCCTCGTATACGCGGTCCTGGCCGGCGTTGTGCAGCACCTGGTGGAATTTGAATTGCCAGCAGTCCTTGCGGTTCGACGGACCGCCCTCGGCCCCTCGAGACGGCGAGTTCGAGCCACCACCGTGCGATGGCGAGCCAGGAGTGCCCGAGCCGCTGTAGACCGTGATGGTGCTGTCGTCAGGGTCGATCTGCAGCTGATGCGTCGCGAAGTTGGCCGTCGGCCGCGTCCGGATGATCACCTTGACGCCATTCCGGCCCATTATTCCGCGCTTCGTGTCTCCCGTGCCGTTCGTTTCCGCCGTCGAAGTGGCCGGCACCTGAATGCGGCGTTTCCGTCAGGGCGTGGTGCTATTGCTATTCATAGACCCAGTCGTGTCGAGCGCGGAGGTTCATGCCATGCACACACATTGTGACCAAGTCGAGTATTTGTTTTGAAGCTTTTATTTTGTCAATGGTTGTATTTACTCCCTTTCGCATTTTGCCTCTGTGTTTAAACACAAACCGGACGATAGATGTTTTAACAGAAACCGTTTAACCACCAATGTTGCCAGGTTTCACCCGTGACAAAACAACTGATATGGCCGGTATATCGGTATTGCACCGCTCTCAAGAACAGGCATTCCGCTTCTACATCTTGAGAAGAGAGGCAAGCCTTCAAGCATGCGGCGCTACTTACTGGCGCTGGCGTGGGTCTGCGCTGCTCTCGCCCCTCCTGCCGCGGGTCAGGGCTCCACCGCCAGTACACGCGACCCTGTCTTACTGGAGAAGCTGGGCGCCAACGTGCCCGCGATGGAGCTGGTGGCGGTGCAGCCGCTGTCGCCGCGCGAGGCCGCGAAGACCCGCGTGTTGTGCTGGGTGAACACGTACCACGCGAACCACGCGAAGCGGCTGCGCGCCATCAAGCGCACGTGGGGGAAGAAGTGCGACAAGCTGCTGTTCATGAGCGACGTGGAGGATCTGAGCATCCCCACAGTGCGCATCACGGCGCCGCCGCTCCACGAAACGCTATGGCAGAAGCACCGCGAGATCGTGCGGCTATTGTTACGCGAATACAGCGAAGGCCAATTCGACTGGGTCTTCAAGTGCGACGACGACACGTTCCTGATCATGGAGAACTTGAAAGCGTACTTAACGTCTCCGGAGATCCGAGCCATTCCCACGACCGATCCTACTCTACTAGGCCACCGAATGACACTGCAATGGTGGGAGATGCAGCGGCAGTTCGAACCCTTCCAAGACCACGACCCAGCTCATGTCTCTGCCATGCTCAAGGTGAAGGAAGCCACGAAGGAGCAACGAGGGTTGATTTATACCCCAGGCGGTGGAGGCTACGCGATGAATTGGGCGTATCTGAAGCAACTGGAAGCCGCTTTTGACGAGCCCTTCTGCTTGCCGAACGAAGTGGTTCCAGACGATTGGACTATCTCCTTCTGTATGCATCATCTCGGAGTGACCCCCGTGGACACGAGAGACGACCAGCAGCGTGAAAGGTTCCACCAGTACGACCCGGACGACCTGTACTCAAGACCCCACGATGAAAACGCCTACGACCATCAGCTCTTTTCCTCCATTTATCAAGAGAACAACTGGTTCTCGGACCACTACGGCTTCGGCTGGAAGAATGGCAAGGACTGCTGCGCTCCCGACTCTATCAGCTTCCACTATGTCAAGCCACCGCTTATGGAACTCTTCTATGAGTTCTACTACGGCGGGGAGACCTCGGAACAGTAACCAAAATCAAACGAAAGGCAGTAGTTACTCGGCTGTTAAGTGCAACTGAGTGAGTCGCAGCCCAGTACAATCTCGATGTCGCCCAAGTTCGAGCGCAAGTGCAGATTTCCGAAGGACAGACAACTGCCAGTGGCAGTGTCACAGTTGATGCTGCCGTGCTTTTCCGCCCCGTCGGTCGAATCCTACAGCCACGCAAAACGCAGCGTCATACAGATAAGTTGACCCGAAGTGCTGGTGTTGATCAGTTGATAGACGCTGACGCACCTCTGCCTCCACAAGGACGTCGGTGGAGTACTTGCCCTGGCGAATTGAGATCGTCCCGTGCTCGGACCGAAGGTAGTACATTCCGATGAACGACTGGCTCTACCATTCAAAGCACAAGTCAGCGGAGAGAATTGTGAACCTGCTCAACTTGATCCACAGTTTGTACCGTCAACTGCAACGAAATGTCCCCCGATGCTGTCTCCACATGTACACTGCCACTTGGAGCGATCTGCTGCAGTGCCACGTCTCCGGAGACCGTCGTGACTTGCAGTCTGCCCATGAAGGCCGAATTTCCCTGATCGAACGAGAAGAGCAAGGCACGTCAGCGAGGTCCAACCAGTTACGGAGGTTTGATAATTGAGGCTACCTACCTCCGTGATCAGGTCGGAAGCGAGGACCGCCCCCGTTTTGCTGTTGAGTTCGATCCAGTTCGCGTGCAGTTCCGTCGCCGAGATTGACGCCGAGGAGCTACGCGCTTGGATTCGGCTTCTCCCGGTAGTGACCGAGCTGTAGTGAGTTGGACCAAACAGATTCATTAGAATGCCTCGAAGTTCTCTTCCTGAGGCGAGGCAACAGCTTATACCTTTGGATGTTCGACAGCGCAATGCTGCTCGCTCCCGTTTCCACTTGAAGGTCACATTCCGATAGCATGACGTCCTTCAAACTGATAAGACCCAGAGCTGAATACACTTTGACCGGGGTTTCTGCGTTCAAAGCGTTGCTCGCGTCGACTGTCACGCCTTCAACACTGATGTCACCTGCATTTGACTGCAGTAGCAAGCCGTCTCCGAGGATATCCGCGCCGGAGCACATGATACTTGCTTGCTGAGTTGTGATGGCGAGCCCTTGCAACGTCAACGTGTCGGAATCCGAGGAGTTCACGGCAACTGACGCGTTGCTGTTCACCACGAGGACCCTGAGCTGATCTTGCGGTACGACCACCTCCATTTTCGACCGCTGCGTGATGGTAGACCACTTGTCAGATAGGGACACAATCCTGGCAGGTGGCACTCAATCTTGCTGTTGAGTCGTACCTGACACGACCCATCGAGCCACAGGAAGTGCGTTGTCTCCAGGGGCTGGACTGAGATGTCGACCTTGCCGTTTTCAGTGTTCTTTTCGTACAGATTGGTGGCGGCACCTGCTCCGCTCTGTACCGAAGCACAGTCAATAGCAGACAATGCAGCTCAGCATCCAGACAATATCGCATGCGGTTTCTTTCACGCTCTCACCTGCGTGCCGAAGAGCTCGACGCTCACGCTGCCTTCTGCAGTTGTGGCAGCGGACACTGTGACTGTCCCGCGGGAGAACGCGTTGTGGATGTGGATGCTGTTGACGTCGACTGCGTCACTCGAGTTGACGAGAGGAAACGAGGTCGACGCAATACGACCGCCCATGCTGTTGCATTTGGCGGCGAAGACGACGTTGGCGCACATGACGGCGAAGATGAAGGCCACGGCCAGCACGATGAGCCCGGTGACGATCCGCATGGCGATTCTTTGACGCCGCGTTGAGCTCTCGAAGCGCAGCAACCACTACAACACACAGCCATAGCCAAGAAGAACAGGAGAGTAAAGTGAGTGGCAGTCGCTCGACTACAATCACACCACGGCACATGCTAACCTGATGGTGGAAGCTGGTGCCAGGAGAAGGAGGCGAGAGGCTCACAGCCGTTTGTTCGAGAGTCTTGTCACCGCGTTTCGCCCGAGCCAATTGCCGTTTCCACGTTGTGGCGTGACGCATGAGCGTCAAGCAGACGTTCGCCTCGGTAAGTATGAACAAGCCCAGGAGTAGCCCCACGTACGCAATGGCGCTCAGATTGGCCTGCATGCGCGCCGCGAACTGCTCGCGGTCGTAGGTCATCGGTGACGTCGGCGGCAGCAGGATGCGGATGCTTTCCCAGTTCTCGAGCACGTTGGTCTGGACAAACGAGCGTGCAGCGAAGCAGGCGATGGCCAGCGCCACTATGCACATCCCAACGAGCGCGGAGAGCAGGTAGCAGATGGAGAGCAAGCGACGATACTCGAAGTTGCCGCCGATGAACGCGAGCAGCGCCACGGCCAACACCACGACCCCGCAGCTGAAGATCGCGAGTCCCGCGTACGGCGCAGAGGCGAGCGTGCCCGTGTCGACGACGTAGTTGCCTCCCAGAAGCAGGAAGAGCGAGAAAGGCAGCGTGATGACGCTGAAAATCTGCAGAAACGCCACGGCCGCGCGTCTTCCGCCCACCAATCGATGCAGATGCAACCCGAAGCACAGGTGACAAACGGCATTCGCAATGAGGACGGCTGCGGCGTATTCCAGGATCTGCTTTGAGTCATTTAAGAGCTGGCAATGTGCGCTGTGTTAGTGATCCGTCTATCGGGGTGGCATGTGCGATAACTCAGCAAAAGAGGGCGAACCTTGTCTTTCTCCTCGTTGTCTTGCGGCACAATCGATTGGTCCAGGAAGACGGCAACCGCCAACTTGACGTCAGAAGCGAAGAAGATGCAGAGTCCACCGAGGAGAGCGAAGCCAAAGCACGCGCCAATAGCGACCATGAGGCTGGTCACGGCTGCTGGGATCGAGCGGCAGACTCCCTAGCATATCGCAGACAGACGAGCAAACAAGTTGAAGCGTCTAACCGTTGGGTGCTCACGGGAATGACCAAAGGAACCACGCTCGGACGCACCAGAAGTCCGCACAGGATGCTGGCAACGCTGAGAACGCAGCTCAGGAACAAGGTGGTGCGCTGGAGAGAGGCCAAGTGATACAGCACGAAGAGCGCAGCGGTGCTGGCGAGCTCCAGCAACAGCAGCAGAGCGCTGCCGCATCTTGTTTTGCAGCTAAAAGCTGGCGAAGCCATCGGATCGCCGGCCATAGACGCTGTGTGAAGATGGCGGGTGATGCTACAATGCAACGGAAGCAGCCGCGCGTTGGAACCGTTTCAACGACGAAGAAGACGAGCCATTCCGAGAGTCTCCTCGAGGCGTTTTCACTCAGTCAAGGCTGACGCGGGGCTCTTCAATCCTGTCCGCTATTTTCGTGGCACCGCCGGAGAGCTCAAAGGACTCGCGCGATAGCAGCTCCAGCACTTGCTTAAGAGGAGACAGGATGACGGATTGGTACCTGCAGAATCTCCATGATCTCGTGGTGGTGCTGGCCTGCAGTATCGTGGTGTTCGTGGTGGCCTTTGCGACGCTTAGTATGCGTGTCCGACGGCGGTTTATCGGCGCTGCCACAGAGAACCGGAAGAGCTCCGACACACCAGAAATGGCGCTGATCAAAGTCCACACGCGAGTGGTTCGCTTGCTCTCTCTTACCGGCATCGTCCTCCAAGTGGTGCTTCTCGTCTGGATTACGAGACTCCCGAAGACCAGTTCCTCGTATTCGCTGATGCTCGTCCGACCGGCCACCAACTTGTGCGTGCTCCTCTTGGGCTTCATGACGAACACACACGCTGCCTTCCGACTCGCGTTCATGCTGCTTCTGGGCCAGATGGTCGTGTTCGACACGATCGCCGAGGTCTCGTTCGCTATGGTGAGCAACTGTCTGCAGCTGGAGGGGATCCAGTGCGGCGACTCGGCACTCTCGCTCTCGCTCAATGAGCTGGAGACCCTGAAGCGACGCGAGCTAGCCAGTCTGCTCCTGAACCCGTGGCTCGCGCTCGAGACGGCGTACCTGTGCGTGGCCATCGGCTTCTGCTCATCCAGATACTCGGCACGAAAGCTCTCGCTCTCCAGACCCACGTTCAACCTGCGAGCTGCACTCGTAGCGCATTTCCCCGTCCGCCCGCTGCCAGCGTCGGTAACAACAGAGAAGCAACCGCGTTTTGCTGTCTGACCGGCCCAAGGTTTTCTTGGCCGAACAATGGTCAACATGGCTTCATGCCTCGTCTCATGCGCTCCACAAAAAATGAGAACTGGTATACCGGTATAAATATACCGAGTAACTCCCGGTATTTCCATTGCTCTGGTCTATTCCTCGCCGGTCGAATACAAAACCTGAGTGCAGTATGGCGACGGAGACGACGCAGGCGGCGGCCGCTACTGCCGAGCTTGCGGCGGCTCCCAAGCCTCGACGGACGTTCCACATCCAGCTGAACAGCGCCAGCCCCGCGGAGATCGACTTCAAGGATCTATTGCGCCAGAGCGCCGGTTCGGAGGAGGCACAGGGCCCGAGCACGGGCTCAACCGCCACGGAGCCCAAGGCGAAAGCGACGGCGCGCGCGCAGCGCTTGGGGATCATCGAGCACCTCGAGAAGCGCTACGGCAGCGGCGCCGTGCTGAACGATGGAGAGGACGGGAAAATCGGCGTCGGCGGCGGGAGCTTCAAGCGCCGCGATGACGACGATCTGTACGACTCGGAGGACTCGTTCATCGACGACGCCGAGCTGCAGCAGGACATCGAGGAGGTCCACGACCAGACCAAGGTGCAGACCAAGCAGCCAGGCTACTTCGTGAACGCCGGCGACGATATCGAGACGCTGGCCAAGGATGAGGACGACGAGAGGTGCGAGACCCGAGCAGAGGGACGGGAAAAGCGGACTGTCTGTCTCTGACCTGGTATGAGTTGCTGACTGTCTGTTGCGTGGTGCCTCTGTAGTGACAACGCAGCGGATGAATCAGTGAAGGGGAAACGCGGACAGAAGCGCAGTGTGGACGGGTCGCGTGCACTCAAGTCGTTCCTGGAAGAGTGGCCGGACGCCGTGAGCGACTGGCAACCCGAGGACGACATTGTGCGCGGCCTCGAAGTGCTCCGGACCGCTGTGCGCGACTGTACGACTCGGCTTGGTGTCTGTTGTTAGGTCGTCGTACTTGACTGGATGATTGATTGATTGGGAGTTGTGCTTGTGTTGGTCGTTGTGGCAGTGGAAGAGGCGGCGCCACTGCCCAAGGTGTTCCCGCGGACGCTGGATGAGCCCCTACGTGCGGTGGACACGCTGGTGGTGGACTCACATCCGAACAAGTGGCGCGTGAACGGCTACTTTGCCACGCTCATGACGTTCCTGCCATACACTAAGCAGTATCTCAAGGTTCGTTCGCGTTCGTAATGCGGTCGAACGCTCTGTCTGGTGAGCTCACGCGCGTCTGTGACGGTGGCTGTAGTCGAATATGCTGCGGCTAGAAGCTCGAGACCTGGCAAAAACGGAGAGGGAGGCACTGGAGAAGGCGGTTCAAACGCTTTCTGAGCAGGTGCGCTCAGTCCTTGATCTTTAGATTGAGCGATAGGAAGGAGATGATCAGCGCTTAACTGTGGGATTGCGATGTTGCAGATTGCTGTGTACGGGACGCGATCGGAGACGGAGCCGGTGGAGCAGGTCAAAGAAGGTAAGCAAAGCGCCAACTCCAGATACCCTTGAGATAATGGGGAGTACGCTAGCATGCCGTGGATTGAATGTCTCGTTCATTGTTCAGATGTCGTGAAGGATCCGGAATTGGGGGCGAACCTGCACGCGCTGCTGGACCTCCAATATGAGTGGATTGCCAAAGAGAACAACTATCGGTAAGGGATCATGTCACATCTCGCTCTTGGCTCGATGCTTTGCTGGTTTCCAAGTACCGAGCGTCTTGGCGTGCCGTGTGTTTGGTTTGGTTTGGTAGGCAAATGCTCAAGACGGAAGACAAGAAGCACATGGAAGAGAGCGACTACAAGGTGCTGAACGTTCGTCAAGAGCGCAATCGGATCTTCAACCGAGTACGCACCACTGTTGGCTCGCTCCTGCTCTGTCTGGCCTGGTCGCAGTCGCTCACCTTGTGCTCTTTGCAGGTGATGGGGTTGTTTGCTGCTGGTTTGATCGACATCCAGGCGCTCCGAGCCATGAACAACGCTGCGAAGGCCAAGGCGCCGAAGAAGGGATCGCAACCGAAGGCCGGTGCGAAGGGGACGACCGGCGCAGCGCGACGGAAGGCGCCCAAGGCTGCTCCGGGCACCGTGAAGCGGGCAATCAAGCCCTTCAAGTCGCGCATGATGGACGAGCCGCCGCCCTTCGCCGACGAAGACTTCGACGAGGCAGATTGAATGCTCCAAAGCAGGAGATGGAGGGCCGACAGAAGCCTGGAACCCGGCGTCAACGTGAGATCAACAGTGCCTATTATAATGCTACTACCAAGTACGCTCTCTCCCTCTCTTAGGTGGACTTGACGCGGTCGAACACGACGATCATCTCGCAGTGCGGCGTGTGCGGGAACATGTCTACCGGGATGGCGTGCACGGGCTGGAAGGCGTCGCCCTGGATGGACTTGGTGCCGGGTCCGCACAGCGTCACGGCGTCTGTCACCAACGAGTTCGTCGGGTTGCAAGACACGTACACGATGCGCTCCACCGGCGGACAACTGCGAAGAGCACGCAGAACCTGGTGGTGCAGGCCGGCGCGCGGCGGGTCCACGATGGCGACGACACGGTTGAGGTGCATCTCGCTCTCCTCGCGCTTCTTGCGCAGCAAGTCCTTCATCACGTCCTCCGCCTTCGAGTTGACGAAGCTCACGTTGGTCACGTCGTTGAGCGTGGCGTTGACCGCCGCGTCGTCCGTGGCCGCCTTGCAGATCTCGATGCCCACGACCTTGCCCACGCCCTTGGACGCGCAGATCCCGATCGTGCCGGTGCCGCAGCACACGTCGTACAGCATCGTGTGCTCGTCGGCCTTGGCGTGGTGCTTCACCAGCGAGTACAGCTTCTCCGCGCCGCGGGTATTGACCTGGAAGAAGGCATTGGGGGACACCGAGAAGCGCATGCCCAGCAGATGCTCCTCGATCGTGGCGCTGCCGAACACGTTGATCACCGGATCGTTCTCCGACGGGGTCGAGAGCCCGTCGTACTCCTGCAGGAAGATGGACGTCACTTTGAACGAGTTCTTCTTGTTCGTGAGGCGAGCCACCACCAGATCTTTCAGGGTGTCTCGCTCTGCCTGCGTCTTGTCGGCCGGGTTCACTTGCACCATGACCATGAGGTCGTTCGTGGCCACACTTTGACGCACTGTGAGCACCCGCCACACGCCCAGCTTCGTCTTGACGTCGTACACAGGGATGCCCGAGGTCTCCACGAGCTCCTGCATGACCGCGCACACGGCCTTCATGGTGCTCGAGACGTTCACACACTCGTCAGGCTTGCTCACGACCACGGAGCCTTCGCGGAAGAGTCCCAGTCGGAAGCCGAGGCACGGCTTGTCCTCGGCATCCAAGCCGAAGCTGAACTCGCACTTGTTGCGGTATCCTTCAGTCACGGGGGACGCGTGGATGGAGTCCATGGGACAGCAGAGCCCCTTGTGGCTGGCAAACCCCGTGAACTTCGCGCCCTTCAGCTCCGCTGTCCACGGCACGGTCGCCTTCAGCACACCGTCCTCCTGCACGTACTGCAGCGCGTCGGGCTTGAGCAGAATCAGCACTGTGTTGTGCGACGCGATGCCCAGAGCGCTCTTCAGCTGGGCGTCGAACGAATCGAATGCCTCGAACTCCATCGCCTCCAGCGCCTTCCCGTTCAGCGGCGTGCGCCACCACGGCGTGGCACTCTTTGCAGCCGGGTCGTGTGCGTACATGAAGCCGTTGTGGAGCGCGATCTTGCGCGCGCCAGAGACCTCGCCAAGCTGCTTCCAGTCGCCCGACGCGAACCGCCCCGTGCCCTCCTGCTTGCAGATCTTGCCCTCGCTCGTGCAGCACAGCAGCGTGCCTCGCAGCGACGCGAGCGACGTGATCTTCGCGTCTTTCGGGCCGCTGCACAGCTTCTCCCAGGCGAAGTCGTCGCTGGACGAGGTGCTGGGTCGAAGGGCGTACAGGTTGTTATCGGTCTTCACGGCTACCAACTCGCTGCCGAACGACACGAGCGCCACCACATCAGCCGCCTCCGCCTGGCGGACCCACGACGTCCCAGCCTCGGCCTCGTGGGCTCGGGAGTACAAGACGCCGTCGGCCACAACGTACAGCGAGCCGTGGCTGATGAGCCATCGCGGGATCTTGTGCGCGTACTGCGGCTTGTCCTCGTCCACGTAGACGGCCGTCGGCTTCGCCTCCTCCTCCTTGGCTTGGGTCTCCTGTCCCTGCTCCTTCTGCTGCTCCTTCTCCAGTTTCTGCTTCTTCTTGGCGATGTTGCGCTGGTCCTGCGCCACGCGCTTCTCCTTCCGACCGAACTCCTTGCGGGTCTGGCGTGCGATCTTCACCAGTACCTTCTTCATCTCGGCCTCCTTGCGCTCCAGCTGCGCGTCGTACGACATGCCGGCCCACGGGGTCACCACGTCGCGCACGTCGCGCGGCGCCGCTTCGGCTTCCTGCTCCTTCTCGTCCGCCTTCTCCTGCTCCTTCGGCTCCGTGTCGGCTTCGCCGTCGTCCTCCCCGTCACGGTTGCGACGCTTCTTGTGCCGCGTGCGCAGGGGCTTGAGACTCTTCTTGGGCAGCGCGTCGTTGACCTCCAAGGGCTCGCCGTTCCACTCCAGCGCCTGCATCTTCGGCAGCGCGGCGTCCCTGTCCGCGACCGACTGGAAGTGCACGAAGCCGAAGGACAGCTGCCGCGCCTTCTGCACCTTCTGGAACGTCACGTTCTGGGCACGCAGGAAGTCGCTCATGGCCTTCGAGTCCTTCCACTTGCCGTAGTTGAGCACGATCAGCTTCACGTCCTCCTCGCTGCGGTCTCCAGCGCCCGGCGCCGCCTGTTGCTGAGCCTCGTCCGTCGCCATGGCGTCCAATTCCAAGTGTGAGGACAGCGGATCTGACGTTGACCTGTTCCAAGGAGCTCCAATGCTTTTCGTTGGTGACGCGCGCACCACCCAACCACCCAACTGAATGATTCGTTCAATAACCCAACAATCTGAGAAATCCTCCCGAATCGCATATTCCGATGGAAGAGCATGTTTGGAGAAACACGGCGTCGAGGGTGAGAGCAGCGCCAGTCGAGCCTGTCATACTGCATTTGCGTGCCTTCTCCCTTTCCACACCATCGGAACGGACGCGAATATGGGCGAGATCGAGGTTCGTAGCGGCCGCACGCCGGCGGTGCCCCGCAGCGCGCGCGTGCTGGAGCCGCTGCTGCGTCCCACGGAGCTGCGCGACGGCTTCCAGGTGTCGGTGCACAGCTGTCCGCGGCTGATGCTGCGTGAGCTGATGCACGTGTTTCCGGCGCAGTTCGGACGCAAAGCCGTGGAACCGGTGCTGGCTATACTCACGTGCCAGAAGTCGCTCATGGACCTGAGCCAGTTCGGCGAGGACGCCGACAAGGAGAAGGACCGACTGCTGGAGACCTTCGTGGCCTTCGCGCAGCAGGTGGCGACGCAGCTCGCCGCCCGCCAGTTCTGGGTCGACTTTATCGACCCGTGCTCTGGGCTTCCGGTACGTTTTGCCCCGCTCTCTCTCTCTCTCTCTCTGTATTTGAATGTAGTTTTGTGTTGACACTAACGCTGTGGCTGCTGGCGCTTGTTGTTGCGGCCTGCAGATGCTGACGCTATCGTCCAACAAGGTGTACAGCGAGGTGGATGGCGTGGAGCTGCTGCTGCGCTACCGCTGCTTGAGCGCTGGCATGTGCAAGATCCTGGTGCATCCCGTGTGGGGCGCGGCCGTGTACCCGGCCTCGCTGTTCACGAACGCGCCCTTCGAGGTGGTGCAGGAGGTGCTGCTGTCGCTGCCCGAGAAGAGCTGGCTGCTGGCAAAGAGCATGTGAGGCGCGGCTGGCGACTCGCCTGTACCAATAACTCTAATATTTTGCCCCACCCACCCTCTTCGGTCGCGCTTGTTCGTCTAGATGAATGCAAGCATGGCGCTATGGTGCATGAGCTTCTTAAGAAGGCGAAGCGTGTGGAAACGTGCCGGCTCCATACATTCCGCCAGTCAAATTCGGTGGTGTCGGTGGATGGTGCTGGACGGTGATCTTTTGTGTACATGTTGTGTGATTGATCGGTGTCTACAGACAGGTATTTTGCCGGTATACCGGCTAGTGTAATGGTGCACTGTAAAACCCGAGTGGGTTTTTCGGCCCCGAAGGGCAATCGATCCAACTGCCAGCAAGAAAGCAAAGCAAGATGGCGGGCTTCTTTCGAGTGAGTATGCTGGCGGCGCGTTGCACGCTATGGGCGCCAATGTCTCTGCATCAATGCATCAGGCCTGATGTTTCAGTCTCTTGCGCTTCCCGTCGTCCAGTTCCCACTGCTTTAAACGCAGTGGGGCACACATAAGAGACGTCCGCGACCACTCCCTGGTTTTATATTCAGAGGGAACTAACGCGTGTCTTGCTTCGTTTGTAGGGCACGAGCGTGGACCAGGACAGCCGCTACTTCAGCCAGAACAAGAAACTTCTGGCCAAGATGTCGTTCCCCCCGTGTTTCGACGAGCGTGTGGATCTAGCCAAGGTGCAGCGCGAAGTGATCAATCAGTGGGTCACGGAGCGGATCACGGAGCTGCTGGGCTTTGAGGACGACATCGTGGTGTCGATGGCCATCAACTTGTTAGAGCCCAAGGTGGACGAGCGGCTGGACCCGCGCCAGCTGCAGGTGGCGCTCACGGGTTTCTTGGAGAAGCAGGCCGCGCCCTTCACCCAGGAGCTCTGGGAGTTGCTGCTCAGTGCGCAAGCCAACGCCACGGGCATCCCCAACGCCATAATGGACAAGAAGAAGCAGGAGATGGAGAGCATCGCGGCCGAGAAGGAGAAGCTGCGCAAAGTGCTGGATGCCAAACGGGCGGATATCGATGCTCAACGGGGTGAAAAGGCTGGTGTTAACCCTTCGAACTCGACTCGAAACGCAGAAGAGCGCACTTCCCGACCCGTTGAGAGACCTGTGGAGAGGGAATCACGCAGTGCAGAGCGTGGCAATCGTCGTCACGATTCCCGTCAGCGATCCCGGAGCCCGCAGCGGCGACTGCGCAGTCCTCAACGACGACCTCGCAGTTCCCGACGACGGTCACGCAGTCTTCGACGGCGTCCGCGCAGTCCGCCTCGTGGTCGCTCAAGACGCGATCGATCGCGCTCACGCTCACGCTCGCCTTCCGTGAAACGTCGCCGCAGTCGCCGGTAAGCGAGGCAGGCAACGAGACTGCTTCTCCCTCTTTCGTGGTTATCTGTCGCTCATGTGTTGCCGTCTCGTGACTGTTGAGTCAGGTCTCCATCTCG
Source organism: Nothophytophthora sp. Chile5 (assembly GCA_001712635.2). Taxonomy (NCBI): domain Eukaryota; phylum Oomycota; class Peronosporomycetes; order Peronosporales; family Peronosporaceae; genus Nothophytophthora; species Nothophytophthora sp. Chile5. The sequence continues at coordinate 10,097 of MBAC02003419.1, read as the reverse complement.
ATCGAGAGAGAGAACGCGCGACCGCCGCTCTGTGCGTGGGGAACGGAGCGAGAGGAAGTCGCGAGAGACCAGGTACGAAGAGAGAGAGTGAGAGTGCTTTGCTGAATCAATGAGTGTTGCTGGCAAACGCTTATGTCACGTCGTGTAACCTTCTCTGGTGTTCTATGCAGTCGTCGAAGTCGCCGCTCACCATCCTCGTCGTCGTCTTCTTCATCCTCGTCATCGCCACCTCGACGTCGCTCCTCCAAGTCGCACCGAAAGGATTCCAGCGATAGTGGCAGCGATAGTGAGAGCGGATCGGGCCGCGACCGACGATCTCGTCATTGAAGCGGTAAGGCACACAACCCGTGGTCGAGGTTGCCGACCTCGCTGACCAGTTGTGTATCGCCTCATCCGCTGCTATTTTGGCTGACGCCGCCTTGATCCGTCGGATTTCGACCTCTCCAAAGGTGATGAATACATTTTTGCATCGAATCGGCGTGTCCTCTACTTGTTCATAGTAGAGAGAGACAACGAGCGTGAGACTCGCTGCACGATGTTCTCCGCCTTCCGTCAGGGTGTGGACGCCATCACTGCAAGCGGCAGTGACGCCGCAGTCGCTGCGTTTCTAGCGAAGGAAGCGGAGGAAGCCGACCCGAAGAGGAAGAAGCAGCAGAAGAAACGGAAGAATGTGGACGAGGATATGCCCAAGCTGTTCATGGAGCTGAGTTGGTCCGAGCAGCGCAAGGTGGGGACGAACGCGCCAGTCTTGCGTCAAGTGGGGGGGGACTCGATCAACCATCGCATTCGCCTGTATCGAAGCACGCTCTTCTTCCACATCCACGGTAAGACAGCGAGAGGGATCGTGTCTGTATGGAGCTACTGATGTGCTTTTGTGGTGGGGGATCGATGCGTCTGAGAAGCCAAGCTGGAGCACAATGGCTATGTCAGCCACCGACTGCGCCTGAACAACCAGAATCCCAACGGCAAAGACGTAAGAACGCAGTATTTGACGGCATTAGAAGGGCGATGATCGTTCACTGCCTCTCGTCAATTGCTGCTTGTCCAACAGGAAAAGGGGCGAACCGCCTTACACTACGCTTGCAGACATGTAAGGCTCCTCTCCAGCAGTGTCTACGTGCAGCAACAGTGGTTCGGTCTCCACTAACAGGCCGGTTCTCGTTCAATCTCAGGGCGCGGAGTCCGCGGTGAAGACACTCGTGCACGAGGAAACCACGATCGATGACCCAGATGTAGCCTGCTGCTGTTGTTGAGTCGCCAGGTAGTTTCCCCTCTCGAGCCCCTTACTTACGGGTCTGTGGTGCGTTTGGTGCAGTTGGAAATGCGCTGGACGCCCTTGCATTACGCCGTGATGGGAGGCCACGAGAAGATTGTGGAGCGGCTGGTGGACAAGGCGCCAGTACGACGGATCACCATCAACCGCAAGGACGTGCGTTGCTCAAGTGCCTTGTATCCTATCGTCGCTTGACTTTTCTAACGCGAGTTTGCTTGATTGGCCCGCAGAAATGTGGCATGACGCCGCTGATGCTTGTGAGTCAGTCGCGTTAATGGGAAGAGAGGGTGGGCGTGAGCTGTGAGAGCTTGATCTTCTGAGCCGCAGCTTGCTCGTTGATGTGCTGCAGGCCTGTGGGGAAGACCACGCTGTCGTCGCCAAGCTGCTACTCCGCAAGAAGGCGTTCATCGATGAAACAGATGTACGTGTCCACCATAGGGGCTACAACGAGCGCAGCAAGATTGAAGAGGATCTATTGCAAGTCTATTAGCTGATACATGGTCGTATCTATGCTCAGGACGACGGCTGGAGTGCGCTTCACTATGGTACGTCCGTTGTTTGGTCTTCTGGTCGCTTCGCTCCACAGCTCCTAATGGATTCGCTTCCAGCCGCCGCGAATGACTCCGCCTTGGCTGCCGAAGTGCTCGTCCAGTACGACATCAACCTCAAGGCCCGGACAGAGTCCACGAACGAGACCGCACTGGAAATGGCGGAGCGGCTCCGCTCGCATCTCGTGGCCATTCTTCTCTATGAAGTGACCTACCGGAAGCCTCAGCCAGTCATCTAGCTAGCCAGACAGACGCATTCCTTCAGGATGGGTCGCTTCCAAGCGCAGCCACTCAATTCAGGACGTTTTTCACGAGCGATTGCGCGATGATCGGCAGCGCGACGGCCAAAATGTCGATATCTGGGTCGAGCTTCCGGCCCACGGCCTCCAACACCGCGATGGACACGACGATCGAGGCATATTTGCCCTCGAGCTTCACCTCATGAGTACAGCACAGCTCCATCACTTGACGCAGCAGTGCTCCAACGTGGACATTCCGCAGATTGAGTCGCCAGCTCAGAGCTTCGTCCACAATCTTCTCCATCCCGGTGCAGAACGACTCGAGGTCCTTGCATTTGGCTGGAGCTGGCTCGCCATTCGGGAGCATCTTGTCAGTGTTAGGCTTGCTTCTGGCCACGATGAGCTCGCCAGCCTTGTAGCCGTTGCCCGTCGCCACCGCGTGGAAGAGCTCGACGAAGTTTCGCAGATCTTCCGGCTCCAATTTGGTCACGATGCCAGCGTCGATCACCACGACGCCGGCATTGCTCATCGCTCTTGAGCGTGATAACGACACACCGCCTCGAGAGGCTCCTTCGCCCCCTTGTTCCTCAAACAGGAGGTTGCCTGGATGCATATCTCCATGAGCAAAGTTGTCCAAGAAGACCATCCGGAGATATGCCTCCAGCACGACCCGAGCCACCGCTTTCCGACGCGGAGGCTCGAGTTGCGCGAAAATCTCGCTGAAGTGCAGGCCGTCCTCGTAGCTCTCGACTAGCACGCTCTCTGTCGTGTATTCCATGAGTGGCTTGGGGAAGCGTAGTCCTTTTCGGTCCTGGAAATGCTCGCCAAAAAGCACGAGGTTCTCAGCTTCGGTGCGGAGATTCAGCTGCCGCTCCATAAGTGACGCGAATTCATTCACACTGTCCTTCCCACCCAGCCAACGGAGTCGCGGCACAATCTCCAGCATTGTCACCAAGCCGCGGAGTAGCTGCAAGTCCAGTGCCACCATGTTCTTCACGTGGGGATGGATCACCTTGAGCGCCACTTCTTGGCCCGTTGCCTTCAGACGGCCGCGATATACCTGCGCGATGCAGCCTGAGCCAATTGGATCGCAGTCAATGTCCACGAAATCGCGCCAGTTGTCGCCGAACGCCATGCGAAGCGCGTCTTCCGTCTGTAGCCACGAATGCAGCGGCGCATGCTCGTGGAACCGCTCGAAGCGGTCGCAGAACGAGGCTGGGAACATGTCGCGTCGTGTGCTGGCCCATTGCAGGAACTTCATGACTGCGGGGGACGAGAACTGCGCCAGCCACACTGCCAGCTCCCACCACTGCTCGCCTATTCGCGGGAACACAGCGCTGGTGGAGAAGGCTAGCGGCGCCGTGGCAGCCAACGGGAACATGAGACACAGCAGCTTCGCGAGATGCAGCGCCACGCGGAGCAGTCGCCGCAGACGTTGCAGCCACGAACGCTGGTCGCCAGTCGCGGGTGAGAGAGCGAGGCATCTGGGGAAATGGCGTACGAGCTGCGCATTGCGTAGCGTCCAGTCCTCACGTGCAAGACGCGCTCGTGTCTCGGCGTTGCGTTTCTGATACGAAAGGAGCAGCTGCGGCGCCGCCACACGCGGCCATACACGCGGGATGCGAGCAGAATGCAGCAGACGCCGAGAGGAGAGAGATGTGGACAGTGGACGCAGCGCTAACGGAGCGGCGCGCCGGCCGAGCAAAAACAGGAGCGCCATCTACAGAGAGCTCGGTCTGCTCGTGACCACTCCCAGCATGCGCGTGGCAACTGTCCGTTTTTAGTTCCACCGCGTTTGGCTTTTGGTGGGAGGGAGGCGTACCGATGTGAACCGGTTTACCGGTATGTTCGTTCTTGTAGAGGGTTGGAGAAGTAATTACGGTTATAGACGCGATGCGTAGCTACAATTGCGAGAGTAGCCTTATCTTGTTGATGGAGAAGGAAGGATCCTTCCAGGTGTCGTTACTCTGAAGAAGATGCGACAGCGTCGCATTCCAGGGATGATAGCGTCACCACCTTCGGGAGCGCGTCCGCCGATTTCAGCGAGGAAGCGAGCTCTGCGTGTTTGGTTCCGTAGACGAGGCCGGGTTTCTCTGACGCTTGCTCCGCGACATATGCCGTTTCCACCAATCATCTCGCCGCATTCCGCCTCCGTGTGCTGAATCCAGCCAATCCGCGTCTCGCGATCTTTCGGGTGGCACATCCCCCTCGTGCAGCCAAAGCTCGTCTGCATCCGCCAGTCAGTTTCCAACTTCCCTCCTTCCAGCCAAGTCTCCCAGCAGCTCTCCAAGACCCGCCCCCTCCCCACCCAAAATGAGCAGCCAGCACGCGGACGAGCACCACGGCTTCGGCACGACGGCCATCCACGCGGGCCAGGCGCCGGACGAGCTCACGGGCGCCGTGGCTGTGCCCATCACGCTGGCCAGCACCTTCGCCCAGGCTTCGCCCGGCGTCGTGGCCGGTCGAGACCAAGCCAACTCCTTCGGCAAGGGCTGGGAGTACTCGCGCACGGGCAACCCGACGCGCGGCGCGTTGGAGCGTGCGTTGGCCGCGTGCGAGCAAGGGCGCTTCGCTGTCGCCTACTCGTCCGGCATGGCGGCCACCACGGCTGTGACGCATCTTCTGAAACACGGCGACCACGTGCTGTGCATCGACGACGTGTACGGCGGCACGCAGCGCTATTTCCGCCAGACGGTGCACCCCACGTACGGGATCGACTTCGACTTCACGGACATGAGCGACGTGGCCAAGCTGGCGGCGCTCGTGCGTCCCGGGAAGACCAAGATGGTGTGGATCGAGAGCCCCACGAACCCGACGCTCAAGGTCACGGACATCGCGGCAGTTGCGGCGTTCGCCAAGAAGCACGAGTTGCTACTGGTCGTGGACAACACGTTCATGTCGCCGTACTTCCAGAACCCACTGACGCTCGGCGCCGACGTGGTCACGCATAGCATCACCAAGTACATCAACGGCCATAGCGACGTGGTCATGGGCGTCGTGGTGACCAACGACGAGAGCATCAACACCAAGCTGCGCTTCGTGCAGAACGACATTGGCGCCGTGCCGTCCCCCTTCGACTGCTACTTGGCGCTTCGTGGACTCAAGACGCTTCATGTGCGCATGGCGGCGCACGCCAAGAACGCGCAGGCCATTGCCGAGTACCTGGAAGCGCACCCTGCCGTGGAGAAGGTGTATTATCCGGGTCTGAAGTCCCACCCGCAGCACGAGATCGCCAAGAAGCAAGCGTCAGGCTTCGGTGGCATGGTCACCTTCTACGTGCGCGGTGGTCTTGACAAAGCGCGCTCCTTCCTGGAAAACCTGGAGATCTTCACGCTGGCTGAGAGTCTCGGCGCTGTCGAGTCGCTGGCTGAATCTCCAGCCATTATGACTCACGCTTCGGTGCCGGCCGAGATCCGCAAGGAGATCGGCATCTCCGACAACCTCATCCGACTGTCCGTGGGCATTGAGGGCTTGCCCGACCTCATCGTCGATCTTGAGCGAGCACTCGCCGCGGAACCCAAGGCTTCCTCATAGAAGGTAGAAGGCAGTGCTCAGCACTACACATAAACAATCGCATTTCCATTGCTGCCAGCGTTCTGGGATTGATGTTAGCTGTCGATCGCAGTGCCGATCTGCGCCCTGATCGACACGCCAAGCGCTTGCTCAGTCATTTGCACATGGAGTTCCGCCTCATTCAGCACCAATTCGATCTCTTGAACCACCTTCTGCGCCGCTACACTCACTCGGATGTCGTTCTGCTGGACAGCACGCTTGAGCCAATACAGCGCCTGATGGTAGTCAACAGGCGAGCCTTGGCCGTACACGTGCATCTGGCCCAGAGCGTACATGGCTTGCGCGCTTCCGAGCTCCACCGCCTGCTGGAAATGCTCGCGAGCGTGCTCAAAGCTCTGCTGAACACCACGACCTTGGACGTATAGTAGACCCAAGTAGTAGGAGGCGTCGGCCACTTGATGTTCGTGTGCTTGCTCGTACAGCTTAGCGGCTTGAACGAAATCCTGCGGTACTCCTCGACCGTATTCGCTCATTACGCCAAGATGAAACAGAGCTTGGGGACTTCCCATACTCACCGCTGCTTGTAATAACTCGACAGCGCGATTCGCGTCTTCCTCCACGCCACGTCCTTCGTTGTGCATGCTGCAGATTGGCAGCAGTATCACGGTTTCAGTCATCTCGGGTGTCAGAGCACAGGAAGCAAAGGTCAGATGACTTGCACGTACACAGCCAGCATCCACTTGGCGTCCACGTGGCCACGGGCGGCGCTCCGAGCAAGCCACGCCGCGCTGGAGCTATCACTATGAGAGACGCCTTCTCCGAGGCCGTACAGCACTCCGAGCGCGAATTCGGCATCGCGATGGCCACGTTCCGCCGCTCGATCCAGTAGATGCACTGCGGCGTCCACGTCCTGAGGCATCCCGTGGCCGTAGAACTTCATCATTGCCAGCAAGTAGAGCGACTCGGATTGTTCCCTCTGCACACCCTGGAAGATACTCTGCAGCGCCGCCTCGCCGATGGGAGTTCCTCTCGGAGTCGCGATCTCAGCCAAATCGTCTCGAACCAAGAGGATGTTTGCGCAGCGACTCGGATAGGCCATCGCTGCCATCACAAGTGCTAGGAGAAGCAGCGACCGCGCTGCGTTCCAGTGCACCATTGGTGGCGTTGTTTCCTTGGACCAGTCGTCGAAATGACCTGCGACCTTTCGAACGGTATTGTGGTAGGAGAGCGCGATGGCTCAGGCCAATGACTCGTACAAGGAAGCGTTCGATCGCTGTGGAGGAGGCTCTGCCTCTCTGAACGACCAACAATGGTCAGTCTTAAGCTTGGCGTCACGAATTGGGCTGCAGGAACTCCTCACCTCCCTGCTGTGGTGTATATGCGCGTGCTTCTCCGCAGGGTGCAGTTCCTGGATTTGCTGGTCGACGCCGACTTCCTGAGCGATGAGATGGCCCAGCGCTTTCGGCAGGAGGTAAGTGATCCACTCCGCTCGACCTATTGTGTTGAGTGCTAGGAGCTGCTAAACGAAAGCCCCAACTGCACGACAGCATGAAGCCGAGACGCACTCGTTCGAGCTCTTTCAGCGAGATCTCTGTGCTTGGGTCGACCATTTCAACGCCAATCTTCGCGTGGACGGCGTCATCCAGGAGCTTCAGGCCAAAGTACGTTCATTGCCAATCAAAACAAGGCGACGCGAAAGACACTAATGTGCGAAACCTCTCATGCAGACGAAGTTTCTTCGCCACGTCCTCAGTCAGCAGCACGATCCAGACACCATCGACGCCAGTTTCTTGCACTCAGTCATAGCGCAGGAGGAAGAACTGTGTGAGAAGCTGCAAGGTGTTGAGGAGGCTGCTAGCGATGCACTGACTACGCAGTGGCTCGACTTCGATCTCCTCGGACCTGGCGACCAGTCAATTGGACATCAACGTCCATGTCCGTGGAAATTCCAGCTCGCAAATGCTCGAAATCTACGAATCGAGGACCGTCAAAGAGCGCGGCATCAACTACGGCTGCACCAGTGTGATGAGAACACCGATCGCGTGTTGAAGGAGACGTTCTACCCAGCGCTTCAACAGTTCCGAGAGGTGCAGGTCGGAATGGCCACGCGAACGGCGCGACACGACCGAAGTGGTGACGACTGTGACGAGGGAGATCCGGAGCTGGCTGTTGTTCTACTCGTCCGAAGCGAGAGCGCTAGCGAGGAAGCTCTCGTGTGGCTTGGCAACCTGGTGTCTGCATATCGACAGTTGTCACTGAGTCCTTATGTACAGCAGTACCTCGGCAGCGAAGATGTCGCGGCATCGAAACAGGAGTCTTCGCATGCAGGAGGACCCACCACGCGGCATTTCTTTGAGTTTGTCCAGGTAAATGTGTCCGCATTGCTTACAGTATGCAATGACTTTGTAGCTCACTGATTTCCTCGTTGTTATGATTTAGGCACGAAGCCTCGCCGATATGCTCGTGGGGGACGGCGTGATTCTCGAAACCTCGCCGCTTTTCAAACGATTCGCTCGGGAGCTGCTTCTCGCGTTGATCGACCTGCAGGAGCAGTCCATGCACCATCTGCACACGGTACGTTGGGGAGTGTACCTCTCTTTTCCGTAACGGGTAGTATGCGTGTTTGCTTTAACTCGGTGGATCTCTTCGCCATTGACGTATACCAGCGCCTGTTACCCGAGCATGTGATGATCTCGCACTCTGGACGCCGCCTCTTCCTTGTCAAACTCGACTTCGGAGACTACATTGACCCTTTCCAAAGGTAGGGCAAGTAGTTGTGATACTATACCTTGCCTCTCAGCCAAAGATTAACTCAAAATTGCCTGTGTGTTGTGTTGGGTGGTTGCCTTCAAGCTCCCTCTCAATGGTGGCGCAACGAAGAGAGCGCGAGTTGCTCCAGGATTTGGCGGTGGTGCTCTTTTCGATGCTGTACCCGATCTCTTTGCCTCAGAACCTCGCAGCGTTCCGCACACAGTATCTGGGGCGTAGAGACAGCGCGTTCGTGTTCAAGTACCGCATCGGATGCAAGCCGCGGGTTGAAGAGGTACACGCGAATGCGATCTCCGTTGCATGCGGAGACAAGTTCGCGCTTCTCCTTTCTAAGAGCGGTCATCAAGACACAATATGGAACTGTCGACTTTCGACAGACTCGGCGCTGCGGTGCGCTGGTCGCCGCTACTCTCCTGTCGGTGACCAGTATACTCATTGTATACAACGATGTATACACGCTCTTGCTGACTTATTCACGTGCTGCTCAGATGGAGTTCTTCTTCGTGGCCAAGGCGAAAGGTGAGTGTACCATCTCCTTCTCGTCGCTGACCCGAGGGGTGGCGACCTCTGTCTCCGTCCTGGTGAAGATTTGCGCCGACAACTTCCGACTCCATTCGAGTCGAGCGCAGGTGAGGGCGACGACACCCTCGTAAGAGATGTATGGTTGCACCGTGAGCCTTGATCTGACTATGAAATTGTCCAGACCCTCGTCGCTTACTGCGCATCCGAGAAATCCCACGACCCGCCAGCATCACTCCCATCGCTGAAACTGCTGCTCGACCAGCACGAGTACTTTCAACCGCTGTCCGAGTCCGAGGGCCGTCAGGCAGAGAGAGAGCAGCTGGGGCGGAGCTAGTAATTTTAAAAGCTTAGCCTGCCAAAGCACTGTCATTGCTAAAATGGACCTATGAACAAGTGATAGATCACTCCCAGCTTACTTGGGCTGTAGCAATGAGCATTATCATATGCATGCTTGATAGTATTACAGGCATTAATATATGTTCAGTGACCACTGCGAAGTATTAGAAGTAATATTGCACTACTATTGGCAGTGTTATTTGCAAAATCCAGTGGAGTGCAAAATAAAACATGATACTACCTCCAGACCAGGAAATAATGTGCATTTGTATGGAGACCAAGGAATAATTTTCACTGTTGAGGAATGTGCTATCAAATTTAGTTCGTCGGAACCGTGTCAGTGTTCAGATTCTGCCGTATTTTTGGCATGTGCGCATGCGGAAAACTCGCAACAGTGGAAGGAATATTGCTCCGGAATCTCGAAGGTCAAGGCGCAATTTCTGTCGCCAAAAGCGCATTTTTTGTCCGATTATTTTTTGGGACACACCAGAGCCACACTCTGCACGCCATCTTCAAAAATAGCGAGTTTATTGCAACAATTTAGGCTGTCCAATCAGACAATGGGTTGAAGAAAGAATTGTACGATGCTCGATGTTGATTGAATAAAAACCTGCCATGGTTTTGCAAATTAGCCAATCCCAGGTAAGTCAGATTAATGGTCAGTTTTATAGACAAAATTCCCTTTTTTAACGAGCTCTCGAATTTTACAAAACAAGGTTTGATATCAGAAGTGATATTTAAAAGACGAGAAATTCAAACTGTATTTGGGCTATTCTCGGAGAGATGCATTGAAGGCTTCGATCGAACACGGCAGTGACACGGGAAGAACTCCGAGACGGATCAATGCATCCTTGCGCAGATGCGGAATAGTGTAACTGTTTCCTCCCCCGACGAGCA
>MBAC02003418.1:0-10448 GCA_001712635.2 Nothophytophthora sp. Chile5 | reverse complement strand
AGCGTTCTTGTATGGAGAGATGCACGCGAGAGAGGGGCGTGCTGTATACGCCTCGGGAATCTGGATGCCGAGACAATCTTGAGCCCAAGTCGTCAGCCTCCATTTTCGCCAATCACATGCGAAGTGCCGCGCTGACACCACCGCGTAAGTGTCCATACTGGCGGTCAGTGGCAGTGCGCGGTATCCTTCTCTTTCCATCACCATCCAATTCGAATATAGCATACAATGTCATCTTGCAGGTGCATCGCGAATCAAAGGTATTTGGCTCACCTGATTTGCTCACTTCAACCTCCTCGCGATCTTTGGCGTCTTCCATTTATCGACTTGCACGGGTTCATCGGGTATACGTATAGTTTCGCTGGCCCGCCGTTTGACGGTCGTTCTTTGAAGTTGAGCTGCTTGGCTTTGAGGCCGAGTCTGCCTGATGTTGAGAAATCTGGCCAAGAGCTCCGATCCAATCTGTTCCCACAGCTAAGAACGCCGCCGCAGAACGAAACAAGCCGCATGGCCAGGAAGTCCAAGCGCTCGCCGCCATCCCCAGCCACTTCGGACACGAACGACACGGAGGAAGCCGCCGCGCCTGCAGCTCCCGCCCCTGCTCCAGCAACTGCTCCAGCTCCAGTCGCACCCATCCCCGCGCCCGTCGAGCAGCCCGTGACGAGAGCTGAGCCGCCGATCGCGAAGATCCCGCAAGTGAAGTCTCCCAAGAAGACCGAGAAGCTGCTTATTTCCCCCATTACACCCGAGATTGAGACCATGAGCTCCGCGGACGGCAAGAATGGCACCATCCACGTGAAGGTGCTGAGTGCACGGAACCTGCCCACGATGGACTTTGGCAAGCGCCAGGACCCCTTCGGTACGTTTTAACCTCGGGTTTTGTCTGAATTCCAGCTATTCGATGGCTAATGAGTGTGAATTTGTGTGGGTCTTGCTGTAGTGATGGTGCAGCTGGAAGATTCGAGTCCCAAGTCGTGGGCGACGACGGATCCGGCGTTCCAAGGCGGCACCAGTCCGGAGTGGAGCGAGCAGTCGAACAACGAGCTGGAGCTCTTCTACGACGCCAGTCAGCACGAGAAGACGGCCGTCTTGACCGTGGAAGTGTACGCCGACGAGTCGGGCGAAGAGCTCATTGGCTCGGGCCAGATCAACGTGACTTCCATCGCTCAATCGCAGACCACGGAGCCCACGGAGTATACGGTGCGTCTGAAAGAGAGCGCTCGTGGCTCGGGCAACCGCGGCGAAGTGCTGCTTCACGTGTGGTTCGGCCCGCCAGTCCGCAAGGCCTTCCGAGCCGCCGGACGCGCCTCCAAGCTGCTGGACGCCCGCGACTCCTTCGTGGCCACGCTATACGCCCTGTGCTCGACTGTGAGCGGCGGAGTGGGTCGCTACTGCCAACTGCCCACGGACTTCGCCAAGAAGCACCGGAAGGTGAGCGTGGCGTTGGCTGCAGTGCTGGGCATCACGGCCGCGGGGACACTCGCTGTGTTCCTGGCGATCGCGGTGCCCACTGCTTTGGTGGCCGCCTTCACGTTCCCGTTCTGGATCCTGCCGTTCCTGGCCACGTCGTTCTTCACGGCGCCAGTGTGGGTGCCCATCCTGCTGCTGGTCGGCCTCTTCTTCCTGTTCATCGCCACGTTCGTGTTCGGCCTGGGGGTCACGTCGCGTCCCGTGCGTCGCAAAGGCGCGTTGCTGTCGAGCAAGATCAAGCGCTCGGACGTGGGCAAGCGCGTGGTCTACGAGAAGACCGAGTAAGGGTTGCCGCGCGAGTGCAATCGGCCGATTGGGGCCAGCACTAACGAGGAAGCGAGCGCTCTGAGCACCGTGTAGTGTTGTCTGGAGTGCATGTGCACAGCTAGCGCTCTCATGAGGAGCAGAATGTGCGAAAAAAGCGAAAAAGCGAAAAACGAAATAAAAACACGGTTCAAATGGCTTTTGCTTCTCTCGGAACCTCTTACGCAATGTATGCTGCTGCTGGACTTGGTCGGCTTCTCTAAAGACGAACGAGCGCTCATAGCTGTCGTCCATGCGCTCGTCGCCGCTCGCTCCCTATCCTATAACTTATCCGCTGTGTTGCTAAATACACCAATCAAAATAATAAAGTAAACGAACTGGTGGTGGCCGTCGTCGGCGCCTTGAGCTCTTGTTTCTGGTGGTCGATGCGTGATGTTTCTTGTCTTGGGGCCTGGCGTGTTCAGGCCGTGCTTGAGGTTGTTTGTCTTCATGGGAGGGCGGGAATCGCCTCGTCTTCTGGCATTTTTCTTTGGTCAGTTTCGTGTCTTGATAAGGAGCAGGCAGCAGCTTGCGAGCGTTCGTCCGTTGATTCGAGCAGCCAGTCAAGCCTTACGACGCGAGCGCGGCCGCTTGGCTCGAGCTCACGGGCCCTTTCCGACTGCCCGAGTGCTCGAACGACAGCGACTCTTGCTCACGGGCGCAGGCGTTCGCACGACGCGCCGACTCGTGGCTGGTCGTCGTCTTCTGGCTGCACTGTTGCTGCTGCTGCTGCATCTTCTCGTACTCCGTCATGACGTGCTCCAACTGCGTTTGACGCAGACCCACCTGCTCCTCCAAGTGCATCACTTGCTTCTCCTTGCCCTCCAAGAACTCGATCAGGTCGCGCATCTTCGCCTGCTTCTCCTTCAACGACGCCACCAACCGAGCGTTCTCCGTCTGGATCCGAGCCACATTAACGTTGGACTCGCACAGCCGAGAAGACAGCGACTTGTACTTGGTCTTGAGCACCAGCGCCTCCCGCGCCTTCTTCACCACTCGGGCTTCCAGTCCACTGACCTCGCGCTCCATAGCCACCAAGGCGGCTCGAAGCTCGTCCACTATCTGCTGCTTCTCCGCCACGTTCTTGAACAGGAACATGTCCATATCCAGACGCAAATCGTCCGGAAGAACCGCGACGACCTCGCCCGCTGGCGTCTTCAGACTCGACTCGAGCTGCTCGCCCACCTTCTTCGCGATCTCATCCACCAGTTTCTGCTTCGTGGACAACTGGAGATTCAACCGGCAGATCTCCCGGTCCTTCTCCATCACTGTGTTCTTCAGCTTCGACACCAGCGCAGTCCGATGCTCATCGCTATTGCCAGCCACGTCTTCTCCAGCATCTCGCCCCAGGAGTTTGGCGATCTCGACGTCCTTCTCCAGCAGATCTTGCTGCAAACTCGACACCAATTTCGACTTGGAGTCCAGTTCACTCTGGAACGCCGCCTCCGCTTCTCGACGACAGCCTTCCTGCAGTCCCACGGCCTCCTGTGTGGCCGTCAGACGCTTCTCTATCTCCTCCATCGTCCTGCACTTGGTCTCCACTACTGGCGACGACGCTTCTCGGCCCATAAGGCGCACGTTCTCCGACTGGATCTGCACGTTCTCGCGAATCAGCTGGTCCACTTGGGCCCGTAGCTCCCCAATAAACCGCGCATCTTCCCCGTACGACATGGCCTTATCACTGCCATGCTGCTCCTTCATATGGTACTCGACCAGTTTGGCCACACGCGCTTGGTTCGTCGGATCAATGAGCCATTTGAAGTACTCGTTGTGCTCCATGATGCGATACAACACCTTCATCACGACTTCGGTCGAGCTGGCAGCCAGCGGCTTCTCCTTCGGCTCCCGAGTCGACGCTTCGGCCGTGGATTCCCCCTCGTTAGCGGAGAAATACTCTTCGTTCCCCTCGGTCGACAGCTCCAACACGTTAAGTCGTGCATCCACCGAACGTCCAGCTTCCGAAACCCGAGACAGCTGATGCTGCTGTGTCATCTTCTCAGCTTCCACGTCGTCCTCGATGCTGCGGAACGGCATCGATTCGTCGCTGCTGTCGTCATCCGACGGCGTCCAATCCATTGATTCGAACGAAGGCGTACGATCCGAAGCCGAACGGGTATACCGCCGCAGTTTATCCGGAGAAACCGCGTACTCGTCGTACATATCGTCGTAGTACGAGGCCATAGTGGACGTCGAGGAAGCCGATAGATCCACAATCCCTGGCGAGACGGAGCGCCGGATTCGGCCGTACGGATACGTCTTCAACGGCTTGATCAGCACCGATGCCTCGCTCGCTTCTACTGCCACCGACACGGTTGTAGGCGTGGTGGGACGCGAGTATATCAGCGCATCGGTCGCGTCCAGCGAGCCGACCTTAGTGCCTTGTAGAGAGGAGATCCACTCGTCCATGGACTCGTGCTTGGGCTTCTGCTGACGCTCGATGGATGGGAACAGACAGGAAGCCGGCATACTGTGGCTGTAGCCGTGTCCGTCGAGCTTCGGGGTCGCGACGTCGTCGTCAAACGACAGTTTCCGACGCTTGGGCACAGCCTCGGCGGCTCGACTCTCGCCTGCTAACACCAGCTTCTTGAGTTTCTTGGCCGTCTTGTTCTCGCTGTGCGAAGGCGACATGTTCAGCTTCAACTGCGCCTTCTTCAGCTTCTTCTGCTGCTTGTGGAGTCGCGCGATCTGGCGACCGTGACTCTCCAACGAGTCCACCAGCTCGCCGTCCTTCAGCACATTCCGGTCCTGCTTGCAGGCGCCGCTAAGAGCGGCCACCAGTCGATACAGCTCGTCGCGCTTCGCGTCCATGGCTTCGGTCTGTCAAGAAATGAAGGAACCCAAGCGGCCGCTTGGTCGCCACCCACCGCCTTAAGCTTCACGAGTGAGACGCGCGCGTCCTCTCGCCGCCTTGAGCTTCACTCAACTGACGCGACCTGCTCCTCCCCTTCCCTCCTTCCCGAAGGATTCTCGACGTTTCGGGAGTGAACGAGGCAGAGAGCAAAGGTTCAGGCGGCCAGTTTCCTCACAGAAACGCAGACGCCAGTCTCGAACTCCGTCCAGACCCAGACCAGCTCCAACGCCGGCTGCTTGGCTGCGGCTTTCCCCTCCTTCTCCCTCGCCCGCTTCCTTCCGACCGAAACCGCGGACTCGCGTCGCAGTCAGGCCAGGCGGGGGCTCGAGCAAAAGGGATACTGGCCTGAAAGAAGCGAGGGGCGTCAAGCCATCAGATCAATCCAGTCCATGGTCGGCGCGCGGCCTTCCCGCGCCCCATCATCGCGCTGAAAGCCCGCGAAAAGGAAGGGTCGACCCGCGCTGAACCGCCGCGAACGGCCGGAAATGGTGTGGTGGACCCGAGAAAAGCCGGGTCTCGCGCTTCAAATCGGACCGGATCCGGATCTTGAGCTTCGTTTCGGCCGCTTCAAGTGCAGCTTTCGTAAAAAGAAGAGTAATTAAGCGCGGAGGAGGGTGAAATTACAGTCGCCGACCCGCTCAGACCCGTTGGGTTGAACGGGTCGCGAGTTGCACGGATGACGCGGCCAGACGCCGCTCGAAAGGTTGCGACACGACGATTTAGCGGTCAAACTGCAACTTTTTAACCAAGCAAAACGAGCGGTCATCAACGGTTCAGCTCGCCTTTTTGAGAGGGGAAGGGGGGCTACTATTGGAAGGCATCAAGATTTGCTGGAGCGTTTCGCGTCGACCAATCAGACTGGCGGCTTCACCTGCCGTATAGCCGGATGAGAATCTGGATATCCGGATGCATACCTGCGCTGGGCGACACTGCGTTGGGAGGCATGAGAGATGCATGTCCTTCCACGTCCATGCTCCGAATGAGCTGGCGTCCAAGTCACGGACCCATCATGGCGCACGAGACAGCTCGATGAACGCGGGAACGCGCCGCGAAGTGTTCGATATACTTTAGAACTACAGTTGAGATCCAGAACATGTGGATGGCAGGATGGCAGGGTGGCAGCTTTTTCCCGGTGCAATGCTGTCTCGGCATACTGTAGGATACGATTCCGCGCCGTTCTCGTCCCTTCGAAGAACGCCTCGCTGCCCGAATCCTGATTTATGTCGGCCATATTATACGGCCCGGAGGTCTCCCGCGCAGTAATGGCAGATTTCCATCCAGCTGCGCATGAGGCCAAGATCCTGCTGGGTGGAGATGGCTCACAACCCGAAGGCTGTGCTTGCGCAAGTGAATGCGCGCGGCGGATGCTTATCCCAAATAGATACGCGTCTGCATCCATCTGGAGGGAATCATGTCACCAAGACGACGGCTGGGTGTCAGGCAGTTTGCTGACCCGGAGGTTGATCCAAACCCACGCCAAGCTGCCTAAGGACGCGCTTGCTGCTTGGAAGTTCAGCGAGTTCAAGATGCAGCCGCGACGCACTGGTGTCGCCAGTACAAGTCACAGCGCTATCAAGACAAGGTGTCCGTATAATTGTGATAAGGCAGTCGCTCGCGAAGGTGTCGATATAATTGTGATATATTGTGCATAGCTCGGTTGTTTGTTCCCCACGCACGACATCTAAATAATTAATAGCGGCATTGCATCGACAGCCGGCAGTCGGTAACGCGGCGCATTCCCTCCAGCCCCGCTTGGTGTCTTGTACCGCTGTCCCCTCGGTGTTTCCTCCTTGTTTTTCTGCTTTGTTCATTTTCCTCTTGCAACCAACGGCCAAAGGCGCCGTCCATTTCGTAGCCAACTGCGTGCCTTTACTGGTGGGCCACGTACTGCTCGAAGGCCCGCACGAGCTCCGAGAAGGACGGGCGCAGACTCGGCTCTCGCATCCAACAGGAGCGGATGAGACGCGCGAAGAAGCGCGGGCACGACCGCGGGATAGGAGGACGCAGATCGTGGTTAAGAACCCCCAGAGCCGTCTGGATCTGCGTCATGCCGTCATACGGACACTGACCAGTAAAGATCTCCCACACAACAATGCCGAACGAGAACACGTCTGCCTTCTCCGTGTACTTGCGGTTGCCCAGGACCTCCGGTGCCATCCACTGCACCGTGCCGCAATTGCCCGTCATGGTCTGGATCTGCGCCTTCACGCGGGATAGCCCAAAGTCCGAGATCTTGATGGAGAAATCGCGTTCAACCAACAGATTCGGGCTCTTCATATCGCGATGGAGGATCGGCAGGTCGAAGTGGTGCAGGTAGCTCATGCCGCGCGCCGTGTCCAGCACGAAGCGGGCCCGCATCGCGTCCGTGAGCTGCCGCCGCCGGGTACGTAGTACCCCCCAGAGTGAGCCGTGCTCTACGAGTTCAATGACTAGCGCGCGGCTCTCAGGAGCCAAACACGCACCCAGCAGCATGCACACGTTCGGGTGGTGCATGAAGCTCATGATCTTCACTTCCGTCTCGAACTCGCGCACCACATCAGCGCTCAGGTTCTGTCGGATCAGCACTTTCACGGCCACGTCACAACCTTTCCACACGGCTTTGTAGACTTTGCCGAAGGCTCCTTCGCCGATCACGCGGCCGACCACCACGTCCGCCATGTTCACATTCTGGTGGGGTTTCAGGAACTGATGGTCGGTCTCCTCATGGCGATTGTTCGCGGCCGCTTCGGCCTCTGGTTCCTCCTTGGATTTGATGACGTTGGTCTGTCGATAGCGCTGGACTCCGTCCTTGTTGGGGCCGAACCAGTCCGACAGGTACAGCGGGATGCCCGCCTGCTTGGCGCCTTCCAGCTTCATGCGCGTCGACGAGTAGTTGCTGCCTTCGTCCGCCACACACGACATGGGCGTGTCGCTGTCCATCGCGTCGTCGTTTGGCAGGAGCGGCTGGCCGTTGTAGTACCCGCCGCCTGCAACTTGACCCAACTGCTTCGCTAAGGCCGCCATCGCCGCGTCTGCCTCCGCATTACGCTGCTTCTGGAACTTCTTCCCGCCGCGGGGCTGCAGCACAGGCGTGTCGAAGTCTGGAGCGGGCGCGACCACCAGCTCCGGAGAGCGCAGCTGCGTGGGCGAATGTCCCTTGGGCGGCGTCAAATAATCCAGCTCCATCTTCTGCGTCCGGATGGGGGAGCCACACAAGTGGAAGAAGTCGCGGCGATCGCCGATGCTGCCTCGCCGTCTCGAGGCCGACGCCATCTTAAGTACGAGGAGCTGCTTGAATGGGGAGGAGGGAGCTTCGTGCTGGGGACGGAGTGCCCTCTGTCGAGAAGGAAGCAAAGTGAGCGGCTGGATGGCGAATGCCGGCGACCGTCCAGATTTTTTACTGGTTTTCCCTCGATGGGTTTCTGTGTGGAAGACTCGCTGGGATTGTTGTCTCTTGGATACCAAATTTCGAAACCCCACCGATATGATGTTTTAGGTAGGTATACGTCAGTTTCAGATTTCATCGCGAGAACAGACAGGGGATTTGTATGTGAGGTTGGCGAGAGAATGAAAGGACGAAACCTGGCGAAACGCTTGGCGTCTGCTCTTGGGTAAGTAGCTCCCCATTGCCAACTTCAATTTGCTCCTTCTTGAAGTGGATGGGCTCTGAGTAAGTCACTATTTTGGTATAAGTTGACACAACGTCATCTTCAGTTGAGCTCCTCACCCAGCGCAAAGTCGTCGTTATCACCCCTTAAGTCAACCAACTCGTAGATGAAAACGAAGGAGCTGGGCACAAGGCGCTCGCTGCCTTGGCTGCATCTTGTCAGCTGCCTCCCTTGGAACAACATGGGGAGATAAAGATGGGGGCGGTGCACAATCTCCGTCTGAGCTTCGTCTGGCGTCCATCTGCCGACGCCTGAAGGTGTTGCTTTATGGTCAGCACAGTCCATTTAGAGCATCAGATCTGATATGTTTCTGGTTGGTTCATGCAATACTCCGCGAGTCTGGGCTTCACATGCAGGTCCCAGAATGGAGCTTTATGCGTGGACAAGTTGATTGATTGGCGTGGCTTGCGTGGCGATTGAGGGGACCGCCAAGCGACAGATTTGCGAGTGAAAGTCTCTTCGCCTCTCTTCCTTTTCGTTCTCCGGGGAATGCTGACGCCTAATGTCCCAGCAACACATGTATCATGCTTGACACTTGAGAACACGAAAGATTTGCAGAAGATCAAGCTCGAGAACCCAGGGCATCGACGATCTGCCCTCCCTCGTAAACAAGAGCAAACAACACTCTCGACACGGCAAGCCGCACCCTCTGCACCCTTCCATATGTAAATGTTCTACACATGTTTCCGTGTATCGGGCGGCAGGGATTCAGTACACAAGGAGGCGCAACTTGTGCAGCTCCGCCAAAATGAACAAGGAGTGTCGCCAACCCAGCTATTTCTCCATCTCCCTTAATTTTTCTTATCTGCTTCATTTTGGATACCTCGGATACGCGTTGAATGGGCATATAGGGTGCCACGGCATAGTCGCAGAGTGACGAGACCCAGACTGAGCTTCGTCGATACTCAAGGGGTTAATTGGTCGACGTGTCCATCATCCGCGCAATACCCATTCCGAATTCACAAATAAGACATTGGAAGATTATGGTGCAATTTGAAAATTCACCTCTTATTTCCCGCTGGGAGGCAGGCAGCCATGGAAATTCGCTGCCCTTCCCAGCCGCTTCGTTTCACTTAGGCTGCCGCTTCTTCCTCTCTGTTCCTTCGTTCATGTTCGTGAATTGCCGAGTACTGCGCTTTCGCTGGACGGTGACGGGTGGGATAGTCGAGTTTCAAGCTTCGCTTGGGTTCTGCGCTTGTTACGAGCGGTTGCAGCCCCAAGCCATCCGCATGCGCAGGAAGGAGCTGTCCTCGACCACCTGCACCTGTGCCGCCGGCTGGAAACCGAGCGATTGAAATAGCTTCATGGAGGCGAACGAGTCGGTCTGGGGCACGTACGCGACTAGCGCCTGAGGCCGAGTCGGTTCGCTCGCGAATGTCTCGTGGATATCCTGCTCCGCAGTGGAACAGAACAGTCAACACTACACCAAACAGCACACACACACACACACTCCCACTGTCACCCACCTTCACGATCACCTGGAGAAGCTGCTTGCCGTATCCTTGCCGCCGTTTGGGCTCTAACACGCCGAAGTGCTCGATGACCACCACTTGGCTTCCACTCTCCTCAGAGGCGGGTCGCCAGCGCGCGACACCCATGGGTCCATCGCCAACTACAGTCAAAAGGCTCCGACAGGTGAGGTGCATCCGACGAAACTGCACGCATTCCGGCAAGGAAGCAAGATCGAGCAAGATAAGTCAAGGAGGAACGGACCTAATGCAACGAAATGTCTGGACGCCGAGTCGTCCGGCAGCTCGCTCGGCATTCCGGGGAAGATCCTAGAGCGCAGGATCTTCACGAACGTCCAGAGGCCGAGATTTGCACGCTCAAGGGCTCCACCATCTTCATTGGCGCCAGTGGTTTGAGAAAAATAGTCGAAGCGCTGGGTGCTGAATGCAAAGGCGATCGATTTGTTCTGGGATTTGACAGCATGGCATCGGCCACAACATTAGAAATCGCACGTCAGGGTCGTTACCATATGCCAAGCACCGCTCGACATGATTTGTATGGCACCTTGAAGCACTGGAACACGCGGCTTTTGCCGAGATGCCCGCAAACGGGGCACTTGAAGCCCTACAGCAGTCGCATTTACGTCAATTCTCCATGTGAAATAGACCGCTCCGTAACGCGGGGACCAGAGACGTTCAGCGACCCAGCGCCGCAAACATCTCCATCGGGGC
>MBAC02003416.1:0-10882 GCA_001712635.2 Nothophytophthora sp. Chile5 | reverse complement strand
CTACCCGGTCCTACAGCCTAATATGCAGCTTAAGCTATAGTTTATATAGTGTATCCTATTGACCTGAAACCAATGGTGTTGCACGCATTCTGAGGGAACATCAATAAGGTGGTTCTAGACCCTTCAAAAATCTTCGAGATTCTCTGAATCATGAGTATGGGTCCCTAAACGCCTACCGCTACGCGTGCTGTATACACTCTCCGGCCTGCAGGGCGTGTAACGGCATTCTCTTGACTGCATACATTCTCTGTGGCCCACGTCCAGTAACCCAGTTACACTGTGGATCACTGACCGTGTAACCCGTTAACTCTTGGATCAAGGAAATAATAGTCATGATACGCTTGAGGCTGCTTGGAAATCTGCATGGACTGGTGACGACCCCGCTTCGAGAGACGAATCAACTTGGCGCCACGAAACCCATCCTCCACCTGGTGAAGAAGGCCAGAATCAGCGCTGGATCATTCGAGGTGTACGAAACAGACCCCAAGGCGGGCAAGCTGAAGCTTCCGCGAGCAAACCTGACCAAGTAGATGCCTTCGCGATGGCTCTTTGCGAGGACAACAGCGTCTCCGTTTAGCATGCGTCCACATTTCCGCCCCATCGCGGTGAGTTTGAGCCCGAGCCCATGGAGATCGACGCCATCGAGTCCCAGCAGCATCAAAGTGACTCCTCGCCTCCATCGCAATCGACCAGAGGCCACGACGCCGGCAGCCCTTCTGGGAGGAAAACCCTGATCTGCTTCCGTTGTCACCAGCACGCAGCGGTGTGCCGTGCACCAGCCCCCGTGTTGACAGCCGTCACTGCGAATGATGACTCTATACTCCACGGGCAAAACCCGGGACGACCAGTGGGGGCAAGACAACCTATTGGACAGAGGGAGGAGTTAGTTCCTTGGTGGCGGAGTGATCTGTCTCGCGGCCTTTGCGCAGGACCGCGATCCTCTGCTGTTGCGCACCAGAGAGAATATTTCAAACTGACATGTATTGAGTACTTACAAAAAAACTGGACACTCCGATCCGCCTACATTTCTCCTGAGGGCTCGTTGTGCCACTTACTCAATATGAAAGCGTGGTATCAGTGCCGCTCTCTCACAGACACGACTACCGAACAACCCACACGCTGCACTCGCTGAGATCCCAGCGACACCTTCTGTGAGATCTCACATCTCGTATCCCAAAACCCAGGACCTCGCCGAGGGTACACCCGCGTAACCTTACCATTACGCGGGGTACACGAGCTCTGCTCCAGAGATGCAGATCACGGAGCTTCCTCCCAGCCTCGCTGTGTAGTGTGCAAAGTTCAACGCTACCACCTCCAGCAGTGACAAGAAATTGATCATCCTTAGCCATCATGCTGCGGTCGCACAGCACCCGCTCCGTGCTCTGATCGATTCCGGCGCGACAAAAACAATTCGGCCGCGCCGAGAGTCTCCTGGTATAATCGGGAGATGTGCGAGTATGCGAGAACCCTCGTCGAGTTCGCGGACAGCGAGCCTCGGAGTATCCCACGGCGCTTGATGTCGTTCAAGTACTCGTTTAATGAATTCCACGGCAATGACAAGTTTTTCGTCATTGATCTGGGTGGATTATTTGACTGCATCTTTGGGATGCTGTGGCTGTCAAGCAACCAGCCGGATGTTGACTGATTGAATCTGACGGTCCGATCGCGTGACATCGACCCTCAGTCGTCCATCACCAAGTTCTGGCCACATGTCGCTGTCTTGGGCCCCGACTGTATGACACACGTTGTGCACAGCGGAAACGATGACCCTTCGTGTATTGCATGTAGTAGCGTAATATGTGCCTCCTCAGCTTCGCAGAGGTCACTGAGTCTGAAAGACGCTGCTCAGCAGTGACTCCATACACAGTAATCAAACAGCAGCTCCTGCGCGAGACGAACTGTATTGCGCAGCGATGATCCCGTTCGCATGCCAATGTGACTGAGCCGAGGCTGTAACGTTCAGATGATACGGTCGAGCACGAACTGCTCTCATCGTCGTCTGAAAATGTTGCAGTCGAGCAGTGGGCACAGCGTTCTAAGAAACATAAATAGTAGTGGCAAGGTCGTCTTGGTCCTTACCTGAACCGTTCCGATTCCGATACTGGTCGCTCGGACGTCGAGGTGATCAACGTCGTGGAACTTGCGGCTGCCGAGTGTCATCACTAGATACAGCACGAAGCGGATCCTCTCCGTTCAGCTTCGTCGTTCACGCTACTTCCAGGGATGTGGTGGAAACAATTTCTGCAGGATCTTAAGTGTGGCGAGATCGAGCAAGTATGCGTTCTCACTGCGGAAGATACATTTGACAATGCCTCGCTGGAAGTTCTCGGCGATACTCTTTCCGCCAATATGGTGACTACTCCCATTAGCGATGCTCCTGGCAAGCATGATCGTCCTGAAGGTGCCGAACACAAGTCGACTCGCGAAGAGCGCTTCACCTCCCAGTCCTGGAGGCCTTGAAATATTCCTGCGGTCCAGTGTATGAGCTCGCTGGTGAGTTCGCGGGCGTGTTCCCGGAAAAAATCTCGGCAACTGCGGTACGCGAGACGATATCGACCTCCTAGCGGCCTCGAAGTATTGCGTGAAGCGACAGTGTCTACCTCGGGACCAGGTTCAAGTGATCGATAATTTCTTCGAGGGATGAAACCAGGGTGGATACGTGTGGAAGAGCATGTCCCCGTACTCGAGCCCGACCGTTTGCATCATGATAGCCACAGGAGAATGACACACCGTCCACATCTTCAACAAGCCGAATGATGCAACGATCCCGGAGCAGACCCCAATCCCGCGTTAGGATGTGATCTTGGATGCCATGCCGGATAGCGAGATGTACAGCGCCATTGATCTGACCGACGACTTCTTCCAAATCCTGATGCGTAGAGCGATATTCCTCTCACCGCGGTCAGCACCCCGAGCGCGGTGCTCCGGGAGTGGCTTGTCATGTCGCAAGACTTCAATAACGCTTCTGCGATTTTCAATCTCCTTGTCTTGTACGTGTTTCGTCCGTTCCATCACTTCGCACCCAGTTATTTTGACGACGTCTTCATCCACAGCAAGGCGGAGGGCGACCTCTCCACCCTCGACGTCCATCTTCGGCAGCTGTGGCATTTGTTCAAAACAATGCGCGCGAACACGCTCTATACGAATCTCCAGAAATGCCTTTGCTGTGCATCAGAGATAACCGTGCTCGGCTGTTATGTCAGCAAGAATAGAGTTCGCGCAAACACCGAGAAAGTCAAGCTCATTTGCGCCTGACCGGTGCCCAGGAGCGTGAAAGAAGTCTGCCAATAGCTCGGATTTGCGAACTACCTGCACAAGTACACGAAACCTTTCGTTGCATTGATCCGTCTACTTTCTCAACTGCTCAAGAAAGACGCCGAGTGGATACGATCATCGACGGATTATACGCCGTTTGACGCCACCAAGGACATTTGCGCTGACACCGGTCTTGGCGTTCCTAGATCACGATAAGGTGTTCCACGTCGTCTGTGATGCCAGCAACTTTGTCATTGGCTGTGCGGTGATGTAATTCAGCGACAAAGCTGAGAACGTGTTGAGTGCTATCAGTCGCCACAATTGAAACCTGCAGAACGGAACTATCCGATCCATGACAAGGAGTGGCTGATGGTGCGATGAACCCTCATCAATTTCCGCTTTACCTTCTAATGTGAAATCGTATTCGCTTTCTACATAGACCACGCGGTGCTGCGAGCAACCATAAAGAGTCCGCATCTGTCACAACGTATCGCGTAATGACTATCATCCTTCACTGAGTACATCTTCGTCGTGCAATACAAGTCTGACAAGTCTAATACCCTCGTCAATACACTCTCGCGCCGACCTAATTTCGACCACGGCCAGCTCTGCTTCCCGTAAGTGATGACAATGACGATGACGAATACTGTGTCCAGTACGTGGCGCAAATTGGCCACGTTGTCTTTGTTTACTCCGCTGGAGTGTTGTATGAGCAGATCGCATCCACTTACCGATCAGATGTCATTTATTTTGGCATCGTTGCGTGTCTTCGTGATCCGTCCGACGCGGCATTGCACCAATTGATCGCACTAACGCGTCCGTCAATCGCTCATTGTTGTCTTGATGATGAACATTGTATCGAACCGTGACCCACAGTTCACGTCAGCGTTCTGGAACCGACTCCTAGGCACCCGACTGCTCATGTCTACGGCAGCTCACCCAGAGACGAATATGCAAATGGAGCGCGTGAATGACTTCATGTACGTGAAGCCCGGGACATCGAAGAAGGATGTTCGCGGCCACGATTTCTTCGTTGGAAAAGAAGAGCTGATGCGATACTTGGACCACGTGGATCTCGGTAAGTTTGATGTGCGATGCTGGCGTCACTTGAAATGCCCTAATGCTTGTATTTGAATAGAGGAGGTGCGTGCCAAGTCTCAGGCAAACGAACCAGTTCCCGCCGTTCCCAGCACTCATACGAGCCCGACCTTCATATTCATTTCTGTAGGACACTCCTCTATTAGCGATGGAACGGGTATGCTTTCGCTATCGTGTATTATACGTCAACATGTTATCTCTTATCATGTTCTGTGCTGTTTACTTGTATCACAGCGCTTCCGGGTCTTGAGGAACAGCCACGGCAGGAACCAGCCGTGCAATTACCTGCGTCGACAGCAGTCAGTGCGCCTGGCAACCGATCCACCGATGACATGACGCGGGCGGAATCTGTCCACACGGTTTCACCCCACGACACGTTGTTTGCTGAGGAGGAGTCGCGGGCGAGTGCTGTCTCGAGCGGTACGGTCCTGTATGAGCATGATATGGGAATCGGGTACATAAACTTATTGTATTTCGTATGTGTTGTGCTGTAGCAAACTTGCATTTGAACCGGCGCAATCTAACCATCGAGTTTGCCGATGTCGAAAGGTCCGACAGCGACACAACAGTAAACTCACCACTCGATATTCTATCAAATGCCCTACTCAATGCCAGTTCGAAAATGAATGAAGAACCACGAGAAGAGGATGAGGACAACACTGAGTCATGTGAAGGTCAGTCAAATGTGTACATACATGTTTAGTGTACACGTTTAATTTGTATCTGATCTTTTGTTTGTATTCCAGACGATGTCAACATCACTGCTATTTCCGACGACTCAGGCGAGTTCGTAACCTTCGATTCCGACGGCGAAAACGACGATGGTGCTACTTATGATGCTGACGAACTGGAGGACGACGCTGCGCCAGACCTGGACAAAGACGTGTTGGTGCCTCCTGACAGGCTGTTCGACGCATCAGTGCTCTCCTCCATTGGTGGCATCGACAACATATCGTCGGGGCAGTGTCAGACATGTGATGACGTGGCCCGAATTTCGATGCGCGTCACCACAGACACATTCTTGGAGGACTTGGTGGAGACTGGGGGGTCTGATCTGGAGATTCAGACGCCGAACGAGTACCAGATCGAGCCGTACGAAGCGAGGCCTCCCGAGTTACGGAGGGAGGACTATCCGCATTTATACAACGGAGAGTTCGGACCGAAGGCGAAAGCGTTGGATGCTGCTGTGGCTCCGTCCGGTGCTTCTTCTACTTCACGCAGCCTGACCTATGGGAGGACATCGCTGCCGCCAGCAACGAGTACTTCAACGAGAAGCTGTCGGAGCGAGTTGAGAGCCAGTACGCCAAGCAGGTGGCACGTGAGCGGAAGCACACGGAGTTCAAGAAGAAATCACGCGCCGAGATGAGACGTGACTTGAACAGGATCTCGGATGTTACTGCACGTGATTTGTGTGTATTTATTGGCCTTTTGGTGAATCGAACAATCATCCCGAACAAGGAGAAGCTGGAGCACCACTGGCGGACGACGGATGAAGGAGCGATACCTCGTGGATGTTTCGGGCAGTTCATGCCTCGAGACCGGTTCATGCATTTGTTGAGGAACCTTTACTTCAGCAGTAACAGTGACCCCCGTGTTGCTACTAATAGGCTCGGAAGCTGAGGCCGGTAATCGACGCGTTGCAGGCCCGCATCAAGGCTGACTACACTCCTCCCGCGGTCATGGCATTCGATGGAGTCATGCTTCCGTCAAGGTCGTCGTTCAACCGGATGCGCGTCTACCTAAAGGACAAGCCCCATAATTGGGGAACCAAACTGTTCATGCTCTGCTGCTCTGCGACCGCGTACTGCATCCGGTAAGTAATGAGTGCGTCTTTGGACGCGCTCCTTTTTGTGTTCCAATGTTCTCTTATCATGTATCGTACACACTAACACAACCTTTATCATGTCTTAACAGGTTTGAGGAATACTGCGGGAAGCAAGAGACATCAGACAATGCAGCGTCCACAGACTGCAAGTCCGGTCCTGCCGTAGTGGAGCGCAACCTCCGACACGTGTTTGAACCAACGGGACCTGGAACCAGTGAGATGTGCCTCATTGTCACTGACAGGTTTTACACGTGTGTGCCTTTGACCATGCAACTGCTTGCGCTGGGGTACTACTCGGTTGGCACTGTGCAGACGAACCGAAAAAGTCTCAGCTCGAAACTCATACCCAAGAAGATGAAGGCGTGTCCAGCTAATGTTGAACGGGGGACATACACGTTCGCTGAGTCAATGAAAGCTCCAGGTTTACGATTTCTGCGCTGGTGGGACAATCGCGCGGTGTATATGCTGTGCACCGGAGGCAGCATTGAGATGGATCGCATCGTGCGACGCGAAAAGTTTTCTGGTCAGCAAACTGAAGTCGCGTGCCCTCGAGTTCTGAAGGACTATCAAACGTTCATGGGCGGAGTCGACGTGCACGATCAGCTTCGCTTACAGAGGTAAGTCTAGGGTTATACTGTACATACAACCTTTCCATGGCGCTAATCCTGCATTTCACATGTTACTACTAGATACTCACTGCAAGTCTCTCTTTCTCGGACTCGTGGATCTTGCGATCGTCAACGCCTACATCGTGTTCAACGCTTGCCGCGCAGCTGGCAACCTTCTCCAGCTGACCCATGTCAAGTTTCTGAAGCTACTTCATTTGGAGGTCTGTCAGCTCCAAGACGAAGATTGGGCCGCGCTGTTACGCAGCGAGTGACTCCAAGCGACGCCTTCTACGACGGCTACACGCACCAAATCACGAGAGTCAGCACACATGCCTGTCTAGAATGACGAGAGGCGCGCAGGCAACAATCAGCAAGGCCAAAAGCGACGCACGATGGCATGCAAGGTGTGCTCGCTACTGAAGGGCACTGACGACGCGCGTGGAGGTGATTCGTCCGTCTACTGCAGTGGCTGCAAACTCCCAACGTCAGCCAAGAGACCTAAGGCGTGGCGCGTCTTCTTGTGCGACAAGGTGCGGCACACGAACAATGGAACAGCCATGTCCTGCTTTGAGATCTAGCCCAAGGCATGGTGGAATGGCATGATACTGCCAAAGAAGGCAGCAAAGCGGAAGATCCGAGCGCGCACGCCAAGCGGGGTTGATGAGGAGGAAGAATACATGTCTAAGTCTTCGAGCGATGAGTCGACAAGCGGCAACCCCCACAACCCAAAACGAGTGCACACCGAGGCAAGAATCTGAGCAGATGTTGCAGGGTGTTGTGTGACCTTGATTTGAGTAGTGCATGCTATCAGCAATCTGGCACGTGGATGATTTGCTGATTGGGTGCGCAGAGGAGGCAGACGCTGCTGAGGTCGAGTGCTGCCTCTCAAGACATTTCAAGATGAAAGCTCTTGGCGACGCACGGTACATGCTGGGCATGGAAATCGACTATGACCGCGTTCAAGGGGAGTTGCGCCTTTACCAATCGCTTGCATGGTTCAGTGGTTTGGTCAGAACGATGCTTTTCCTGTTCGCAACCCCAACATTGTTGGCCAAGACCTTAGTTGCGAGTGGTGGGGCTCCAACAACGGGACGGAGAAACCGTATCGGCAACTGATCGGGTCGTTGCTGTACGTGGCGAACGGATTTCGCCCGGACATCTGTGTGTCACTGAGTATACTCTCGCAGTACTTGGACAAGGCACAGGCAATGCATTGGAATGCTGCAGTACTCGTGCTCCGCTACCTTAAGGGTACAGAGCAAATGTCCCTCGTCTTGAAGCGCGGCTCAGCAAATGACATTGCAATCGTTGCATACAGTGATGCCAACTGGGGCGGTGATTTGGCCACACGCCGCTCTACATCTGGCGTTCTAGTGCTGATGGACAATGGCCCGGTGATCTTCAAGAGTAAGCTCCAAGCATCGGTTGCTTTCTCCACTGCCGAAGCGGAGAACATGGCTCTCGCATCGGTTACGCAAGAGCTGGAATGGCTACGACAGCTGCTTGATGAGATTGAGTTGCCAATGTCCGAGTCTATCCAAGTCAAGGTGGATAATCAAGCTGCGATCAGCACCGCGAACAACCGTGGTAACTCCGCCCGCGCATAACACATCGATTTGCGTCTCCATTTCATTCAAAGACCATGTGGACGCCGGCCATGTCAAGATTGACCACATCGCTTCCGCTGGACAGCTTGCAGACTACCTAACGAAAGCGCTGCCGACGCCGCAGTTCACGAAGTTGGTCACTGCAAGTTGCGCGGCATCCCCATCAAGTTGAAGGGGAGTGTTGGAGACCTGCCTTTGTTGAGCCCGGTGACAAACTCCGGACTGCTACCAGATTCATGCTGAACACACATGAATGCAAGGACCAGACAGAATCCCGGGTTTTATGTAGTGGAGGTAGTCAACTTGATAGGTTGAAGAGTGAAGGTAGATGAAGTTGCCGGAGTGATTGCTAAGGTCCTGGTGCTTGCAGTTCTTACTGCCTACGCTTGGAAGCAATCAGTGGAGCAAACAAACCAGGGCAGTGAGCCAGCAGAAGCAGATATCACTCAACCAAAATTAATTAACTTTCCAATTCACATTGCAAGCATCATATCAAGTGTCCAAGACAAGTGCCATCATTAGTAAGCTCTCTGTACAGATCGACAAGTATCATGTGCCGGACAAGTGATTTAAACAAGCGAAAGTTCGTGGGAAGATGAACAATGAGAAGGCTGATCAGCTCCTCGACACCAGCGCCGAAGAATCGGTCGTTGGAATCACCTACGCTCGTAAGGTTGGGTGTCAAATCGTTGACGGACAGAAATAAGAGTGTGTCCATACCGGAGAGAACACGTACATGGCCACTCGAGATTAGTCGCGCTGGATCCGCATGCTGAGACCACCGACGGCTTCGGGGAAGTTCCGTTCAGCCTGACGAAGAAAGAGTACTTGCCGAATAAATGGGGAACATATTCAGTACCAAACGTGATGAGTGGGCCAGGAAAGATCAGACACGTACGACCGTAAGACATGAGCTAGTAACTGTGGCTACGACTGCCGCATCTGCTGGATTTCATCGTCGGGTCACAGCAGCACACGAGTGGCAGTACCTCGCACTTAAAGCGACGGTGAAGAGTCAGCGATGGAACCGGGAGCGTGCAACCAAGGACCCACAGTGAAAAAATCGAGGAGTTGAAAGCTGAACACTACCGTTCAGTAGACAATAACAAGGTTAAGGAAGCGAAGGCCTTCAGCATGGAGCTCAAAGACAGTTGGCTTAGAAAATAAAGTGACTAAGATTGTTACTGAGACCTGTTCACAACGGCTGTACTTTCAGTAAACTTTGCTGTGAGCCACCCACTGATTGCGGGGATAGAATGGAGTGGGTAAAAAGGAAAGGGAGACAATGAACAAGGTAAATAAAGAGGCGATGCGAACAACAAATGCGCCTGTATCAGAGGAAAACAGCGAGTTAGGAATTAGTAAAGCGAGCTAAAGATCCACAATCGAAGAAGATGGAGACCAGAACGATATGTCGAGAAGAAGAGTCAAATTGGGGTGAGACAAAGAGTAATGCAATCTTAGTGATGAGGAGGATAGCGACGAAAACAAATACATAACGTCGCATGTCACGAGCTAAGAGGATATGAAATGGGAGTCATGTATATCAAAAACAAGGTAAGGCAGTAACATTGAAATGAAAAAAAAAGATGCAGATTATTGAATAAAAACTCAATGATAGTACAAAGATATATTGTGCGCTCAATACGAACAAAACAGTAGTATAAGTTAAGCAACAAATATATTCATCAGTACAGGGTAGTCTGCTATTTAAGATTATTGGAAGTGAATCCAAATTAAACTGGTGCTCAAGAATATGCAATAAACTGCGACAGTTAAACGTGCGAAGATCGTGTTGAATATCATAGTGACAAGTTGTCAGTGCTTTTACAGAGTCAACTAACTTAAGAAGATTGATTACGCTCCGGAGGTTGTAATATTGATCCATCTGAGATCACCATATAGACACGTTAGTTTGGAAATCGAATACGCTCCTCCACGCAGTTCACGGTTGAGCGATTATCATCGCCTCAAACTAGATGATATCTTGTCGTTTCGGTTAACACTGCTAAAATACAGGATTTAGAATAATGTGATACAATAAACAAGATGGCAGCACACACTATTCGTACTAATTATGCTTTAGAGGATACCTAGCATTAGTCGTCAGTAACCTTTCCATCCTTAATTGTGTTTATGCTGTCTACATCTTACAATCTGAGAAGTTCCACTTGTAATCGTGTTATTTCGTTTTTCTCGCATATTACCGTCATACGTCCATGACATATGCATGTCTGCTTCACTGCATAATAGCATTACAAGGCTAATATCTGCACAAGGTTAATTTTGCATCTCGTGTGTGCTCCTTCTTTCTTTAACTCTATGGTCTCAGTAGCATCTCCGTATTTATATGTTTTTGTGCTGTCGAAGTCTGTTCAACGAACCCATCATTTGGGATCATTCCAATTCGTGTGGTTTTTGCTCTCATCATGCTCACCTATCTATTACGTCACCCGTCTTTCCAACAGCCATCGTATGATTTGATTACT
>MBAC02003409.1:0-11889 GCA_001712635.2 Nothophytophthora sp. Chile5 | reverse complement strand
GGCATTGTGCGCTCTCTCGATCTCGTTAATGATTGGCCAAAATTTGCGTTTTGAGCGAGTGTGATTGGACAGTTTGGTCTGAGCTTGAATTGCCAACTTTTTGAGTGGTGACTGCATGAATGGCTGTGGTGCTTTCACAAATCAAAGTGATTTTACAGGACTTAAGTGTGTAATTACGCATTCGTTTGTGTAATTATTTAAATCAAGGTGAGATTGTGGAGTTTTGAGTGTTTTTGACGCGTTGTCCGTTGTGACCTGAAAGCTCGTCTTCGTGCCGTCTTTGAGCAGCCCCACCACACCTGTCTTCCAGCAAAGCGTGAGCCCTTGTTAAAAATATACTAGTATAACTTACTTACAAAAAGAAGCCATTTTGCCTCCTTTTAACAAGTTTCGGTACTCTTCAAGTTTTCCACTTGCTTGACTAAGAAGGTTATGGTTTCACCCTTGCTAACAGCAACATTACCTGAAATTGTCGACTGGTCCATGTTGAACATACAATGGAAAATCATTTTTCACAATGACCTTTTGGTGGAGCACACTATTCCCCTATACAAGGAACATGCGCTGAATTATCACGTTTTGGAGTCCTATCTGCACTCAATAATGTTGGACACAGCCTTAAATGTCAGGTTTGAAATTGAGGATGGTCAGAAGATGCGAATAAGATGCTGAACTCATTCGTGCTCTTTTCCCGGCAGGAAGCGAGGAGTCCCTTGAAGGGACGCAACTGGCAGTGATTACAGGTGACAACTACGCGGGCTTCGAACCAGGTGTATCTCGGGCATCTTCCGTCAGCGTAACCCGTCAATTCGGTCGATAATCGAATGTCTGTGCAAATGGGCCCGACGACGTGCCACGAATGGCGGCAGGCTGGCTACGAGGCCTTCGCCAAAGGATACAGGCCACGGCTCAAAGGTAGAGCTTCTGCAACATGCTGTGCATGTAGATCGGTGGGGCCAGTTTTGCCGAGTTGCACCCCAAAGATCGATAGGCGGCCTGTGGCGCAAGCCTCCAAGAACGTTCGTCCCACCCTTCCAACGGTGGTGGCCCAACATGGATGGAGAAGACAAATCAAAAGCCACAAACTGATGGCAACGACCGTTCAAGGCAGGCTTGGAAGCTTAGCCCTATTTGTAAACTCCAGCATGAGCGCCAGGGATCTGGCAGAAGTATGCGCAGCTTTGAATGAATGAAGTTGCTCGAAACAAGCAGGTGTGATTTCAGCAAACGGCACGTGGCAACTTGGTGGCTGGAAGCCATCTTCGCGTGTAAAAGAAGCAGTTGGCAAGATAAAAATAGTCCAGAAGAGCAAAAATAGACTCGTGATCATGTTCGCTCTATTTCTACCACACAACAACAAAAAGAAAGATGCACAACTGCTGCCCAGGACATGATGTTCTCCAAGAGAGCATCGCCTGCAGCAAACGAAGTTCCAAAAAAGACGTGGCGCTGCAGGGAATGTACCCCAACAACAAGCGAATGAGACTTTCCGATGGACAGGCGCTGGCCATGGAGCTTTGTGCTCAGTCATATGCGGAGCGATCTCGGACTCTGCCCGCGAAGTTCTGGGCACCAAACGCTTCGTGTCTCCAAATTTCCGAATAAGCCAAGCAGATCCACTCTCTGCATCGAGTTCAACTGAACCGCTTAGTCCAAACGTCTGGAAATCCACCAAAACACAGCGAGAAATGTCCGATTCTGCTAGAAAATCGATGGCAAAATGAGTGAAAAGGTGGACAATTCTCTGAATATTTGTGAAATAGCCGGAGAAGCCGCAAAAAAGGCAACACCCCCGAAAAAGAGCTGGCATTTCCGTGAGTCAGTCGGTGGAGCTGTTGTTCTCTCTTTTGTGTGGCTGGCATGACGCATCCGAATCGTTTTGCAGCTCTTCATTTTAGCGAGCGATGCTGTTGTTTTTTGAGAATCTCGTGATCTTATTCTTCCTGAACTCATCAGGGAGAATCCCGCTCAGGCGTGATCAGGAACAAACGGTTCAGAATCACACTTCCACCAGCGCTGCTCTCCCCCACATGCCGCATCTCGCCATTGCTGGGTTTGCGATAACATTGTGACTCATAGCAGCACGAATCCCCCACCAGAGTTGCTCTCCATTCTCCAATCTGCCGGCAAAACGGCAGGCCATACATACCATCACTGACCTGACAGAGATCTCCTCGAAGAAAAGAGCCGCATGCCGTACAGAGAAGCCATCATGAAGTGGCTACGCTGGCACCACCGCAGCAGCACCAACAACACGGACTACGAGGCCACGCGCACTCCAGTGGAGAAGGTGCAGCCTCCAACACGCAAGCAAAAGCAAAAGCGCGACAAGTCCACGCCCCAGCGCGAGCGTCGAGCCCACTCGGATAGTTCAACGCTTCACACCATGCGCAGTCGCATTGCATTGGGCGGCGCGACGCAGTTCGAATTGGCGGCTTCGGCCGCCGTGGCAGCGGAAGAGGAGCAACAGCGCTCGCACCGCAACATGACGAAGTCGCGCCGCCGCTATACCATCCACGGCATCCGCCATGACAAGGACGATGAAGCCGAGTGGAGCGGCAACTCCACGCCTGCTGGCTCCCCCTCGCCGATGTTCGCTTCGACTTCGCCCAGTCACTGTCAGCACTCACGCTCCAGACAGTTCGGCTTGATCTCCAAGAGGAAGACCCACGGCTGGAGTCCGCGAGCGGAGCAGATGACCCCGCAGACCCCGGAACCCCACCCATCGATCATCTTCATCGACTGTCCGCCGTAAGATCAGGATGGGAACCACCCATTCGTGGATGGGTGGCAGTATTCGTCTGCTCGTGCAGTGACGTATGGATGGAGTGCGTTATATAGCCGTGTGTTGTGCGTGGAAGCACGCAGCGTTGATCCGCATGCATGCATGTGCCGGTTTGGATCATGGAGCTTCAGTAGGAAGAGCTGCTGCACTTTGTAAACTAGGAATATTGGAAAACGTCGTCTTCGACTGACGGCATCCCAAATAAAATGATAAGGAACATGATTGGGTTTATTGCAGGGTGTCCAGAAAATATTGTGAAATTGTAATCATTTTTCCTTACAACTGATTAGTATGACCATTTCGAGTTTGAAAACACATGGAATCAATATTGCTTTAGCGCAATAATCGTGTTAGAAAAGAATTAATTCCATAATTATATCACCTATATCGTAGGCAGTCAAAATCAAACTGGCGTATTGCGCGGTAAATGAGAGCGATGGGTATGCTTCTACAAGATTCACAGTAATGTTGTCAATCGGCCAGTTTCTATTAGGGGGAGTCAGATATGCCAAGATGGCCGAATATAATCAGCAGCTTTTGCAGTGGAAGATCATAATCATTTTGCAGTTCTGACTCCCCCTATTAAAGCGAAGCTTCTAGTCGCGGCGATGCCGATACTAAGGAACGATTAGAACCGAGCGAAGGTTCAGCGCCAGTCTGAACGACTCCACCAACAACGGCACTGCCAAGGTGAGCAAAAGAGCGGCAAGAATAAATTGTGCGTCGATATTCTACAATAGAGTGCAATTGCAGATACACGTAGGCGAAATGCAGCGGCCCGTCAATATCTCATCAAAAGTCTCATAAATAATATTTAGTTTGTATTATGCGCATTAATACAGTTTAAACATTTATAATTCCTTTTAATAATAGGTGACCATAATACAAAAACGGCCTGCAAAAACAAAAACAAATTGTGTGGAAAATCAACTTGGACAGGACGACAAATCATAAAGCATTGCTGTGCATTTATGGAAAATTTAGCGTGACCTAATTTAGAAAAACTAGATTGTACCTGGTGCATGTTGTTCAAACCCTTGAAGGATATCGTGTCATGTTGCCCATACGATGGCAACACAAGGACGACTATAAATTGGTGGGGGGGGGGGGTCTAATCGTCCTTTCAGAAAGCACTATCCCAATGCGAGTGTTGCATAATTTATAATCGCGTATACAGATTTTGAGTAGGCTTCGTATGTCTGGATGATACAAATGCTCATCAACGAGTAAGCTAAGGAAGCGTCCCCCCCCCCCCCATATGTCTGGAGATCGGGTGGGGCTGTCGATGGCGCAGCACAACTATTGAAGATCGCATAGGGAATCAATTGCTTCGAGGTGAAATGATCATGCATGCGTTCTGTGCTACATGTATTCAACGGAGGGAGTGCATGTGTCGTCATATCATCCCGGGGTAGTTAGTTGGGGACAGAACGTGTCGAAAAGATACGATGTTACTCGCTGGAAACGATATGATAATGCAGAAATTTGATCCAAGCAACGTAGCGTTTGAGCCGCTTTTCTAGTTTGAGGGATGCACCTCGGGGCGAACATGTGGATGAATGAGCTGATGGCTGGACGCAGACGACCTGCAACGGCAACAACAACAATGATAACGCGAGTTTGCACCGCGGAAGGACACTATGGAGCTCATGTTAACGCTATCGTTGGTGTCGTTGGCGTGGACTATCGCTTTGAATTTGTCGCTGGGTTTTGTAGTTTTGGCTCGTTACAAACGGATATTCTTTATCAGTCTGTCATTTTGGCTTGTTACCAACGGCTGTCCTCCTTGTTACCTATGGCGTTGCTCACGGGGAATAAATGGGATTCCTGGCTGTCCCGCATGCGGGAAATGAGCCTCGCGTCTTGTGCGAAGGTTCCCATGAAAGTATCTGGAAAGGCGCAAGCTCAATGCGAGGGAGAGCGCTACATGAAGAACTTCTTGCTGCTACCGAACCAGCACTGGCAGTAGACTTCGTGAGTGTACGTATAGTTGTGGATCCGGTGCTTCGAGTATACCTCAACATCCAACGTTTTAGAGCCGCTATTTTCTTTCGATATTCGAGGTTTTAGAGCTTACAGATGAAAATAAAGATCAAGCGAGCGAGCGTTTTAGAATTCCAAACTCAGCAACGTTTATCCGGAATTGACCGGATCGCAATGCACGAACTGACATGAGGAAGCGCTCATCCGGAATTATCCGGATCAATTCGTCGACTTCAACACCCCCAGTCGGTCACGCGTTGCGCCCTTGCGGTATCAGCGGCAACCTCAAGCATGACACACGTCGTGCCCTTCCCGTCCCGCCGAACGCTCGCCACTCCCCCCCCCCCCCCCCCGATAGCCATGTTGCCGCGCCACCAAAACGCAGTCCGATCCTCGAGCCAGCCTCGAAACTGGAAAGCTGAACTGATTCTTCGCAGTGTGGCCAGAGCTCTTGAGTTCTACAGCGATGGCACACACGTCGCCACAGAATCCTTGGACCGAGTAACGGCACCCTCTGGCCAGACTCCAGGCCCGAAGTGCTGTCCAGTTGGGCCCTTCCGCCCCTTGCTGGCCGTCCAGACGGTCACTGCGCACTTCTGGGAGCCCAGTGATGAGCTTACTTTCGCTTTCGCTGGCTCCGACGCACAGCACGAACACAGCAACCTACAGGCCACCTCTGAGGGTGTGGGAAGGCCAGTACCGACGACGAAATGGCGCCACCGGGGCCGCCGCCCAAGGATGGGAAGCTCCGATACCGGGCTCTCGCCTATGTGCGTCGCTTTGGTCGGCATCGTCCTTCAGTGATCCGGGTGCCCAGTAATCGCAGGAGCTTCGTGGACTCAGGTGGCGTCGGCTCCACGGGCGGTGGTGTCACCATCAATACTCGAAGCAGAAAAGGTGCTCGAGGCCGAGCCGCGACCCGCAAAGCCCGCGAGTCCCGTGGCAAGCGACGTCATCGGTTCTTGGCGCCGTTGCAGCATCGCGCCGGAGGTTGCAACCCGGCCTTACGACTCTTCTGTGGCTGTGTCGTGGACACGAACGTGTACGATCCAAGCGACTCGGCGTCGTTCCATTGGGGCGTGGGCTTCGACGACAGCTACTACAACAGTTCGAACCGCCAGCGACTGTCCAACGGGACCAGGTTCCGCCTCGAACTCTGTGGACTGCACGTGACTTCACGCTCCAAGAACCCACTGAATCTCAGTATCGATGTGAGCTCAGTACGCGCTCGCGCAGCCAGCTTCGACAGCGGCTTCGCCTTCACCGTGGCGAGTCCCGTGGCTTGTCCTCCGCCTCTCGGTCTCGCGCCGGCCCGCACTGCCACTACGAAGCTTCAACTCCGTTCGAGAGACGGCAAAGGCAAAGGCGAACTCACGTACGACAGCGGCAGTGGCCACTTCACCAACTCGTCGGCCGGGACCAAGCGCAAGGCGCCGTTGTCGCCGTCGCAGTACCCGTCCTACACGCCGAACACGCCGCCGTCGCCGTTCGTGAACGACTTCCGACCGGCAGATACGTTCAAATCCACGCGGGCACGATCGCGAGTATCCGTGGGCTGCAATGGCTGGCTCATGGCGGACGACGATCCATCGCTCGTGGGCTGGCACCGTCGTCGTAGCAGTGGCGAAGTGAAGCCCAACCCGATCATGACGCTGTTACCTCGAGTGACTGAAGCTGAAAGTGAGAGTGATCTCCGGCGTGAGACGAACATGTCGCCGAAGCGACTGAAGAAGAGTCCTCGCGCCTCCGGCTCGACCAGCGGCGCGTCGTCGTCCTCCATCGCGTCGCCGTCCTCCACCGCTTCATCCAAGCCTCCACTCGCCCCCAGGTCGAGGACATCGAGTCCGCATACTTCACGCGGCTCGGTGGTTCTCCTAAGCAACGACGGGTCGATGTCATCCAGCCGTGGCTTTCTCTGGCGAACCAGTAGCGCCTTGGCGATGGTGCCGTTGCCGACGTCTCCGATGCCGATGGTGGTGCCTCGTCCGTCGTTCCCAATCACGCCGCCGCCTCAACTGGCGTCGTCTCAAGGCTCCTACGACTCCAGCCTCTTGTCGGAAGGGTACGAAGGCTACGATGAATACGACGAATACGGCCCTCCCAGCAAACGGAGACGGAGCACAGGCAGCTCTTCCACCAGCAGCGGCGGCTTCGGCTTTGGGAATATGCCACGGGCTTCGCTGGCTGAAAGCGAAGACCTCAGCGCCAGAGAGAGCCACACGAGCTTCGGTGCCCGGCTGAGCGCCAGTCTCCGACTCACCCGGTCGCACTCCCCCCGAGCTTTCTCGAGAGCGCTGTCGCCTGGGGTCCGCAGCAAAAAGACACGACGAGGCCGCAATCGCAGTCGCAGTCAGAGCGGGAGTCGAGGCAGCCACGTCTTCCGCTTGGGCTCGAAAGTTCAGGAGAAACCGGCGTCGCCGCCGCCAACGCCAGGAGCTTTGGCCTCCAGTCCGTCGATCGTCTTCATCGACTGCCCGCCCTAGGCAGCAGGTGAGCTCCAGGATGGACGGACAGTGGCGTCCTGTCGTCTCTTCTTCTTCTTTTGCTTTGCCTAGTGTTGTTTGTATCTATTTCCCCAGCTACGTTGCACGCCAACCAACCCAACCCAACCGACCGGATCGACCGGATCGACTTGAGAGACCCCATTGCTCATGAAGACCTGAAGAAGAACCAGAGAGCGCTGGTACAAAGGGACGAGCTTCGAAGGAAGAGCTCCGCCCTTGCGCAACGCAACACAACCCCGTCATTTCCGTTAGCTGTTGAGTCTACATCTGAATCCACGTGTCCAGCCCTTCCGTAGATAACCTCTCAATTCAACAGCAGCCCACGCCCTGCCGCCTTTTGTCCTGTCTTGCATTGTGCGTCCAAACACCACAAAGGGGGCGTCGCATGCAGTGTTTCTACAGTGTGCAAGTCATTCTCGGACATGGAAAACGGACGGCCAACTTTCGGAGCCAGGCGTCAGGGCGACGCTGTGATTGCTGCCTGGCTGGCGAGTCGCTTGTGGCATTGAGACCTGACGGCAAGCGCGTGATTCCAGGCTCATTGTTCTCCTGGGGATGAGACTGCTCCTCCCCCTGTCAACGAACCGTATGCTTAAGAAAAGATCCGGATTTTAGTCATGCACTTTAATCCGTGAGCTTCAACGCGCACAGGTGCCAGTGCATGCACGTCCTGTTGGGTGCGTGTCCTTGCGCGCCTGCTCTCTTGCTATTCCATAAGTATTGTAGTGCACATATCTGCATGCACGCCGTGCGGTGGGAGCCCTACGAACAACACAGGGCACAGTTGCGCATTAGTGCAGGCATTCATCGCGAAAGACGCCGCTGGTGAGCATGAGGGAAGCTCCCAGCAGCAGACACGCTGCCTGCTACATGGTAGAACCCAGTGGTGCCGGTAAGCGATTGATGGCTGCCTAAATGCCGGCCACTGCGCGGGATGGGAGCTTGGAGAGGTGCGGGGCCGCTGGCGAAGTGCAAAAAGCCGGCATGCATTTGGTTCGGTAGACACGCAGTTGGATGGACGATCGGGTTGGCGCAGGATCCCTATCACAAAACCCGAGCGATCTAACGTTAAGTTCAACGGCATTGCTTCTCGTTTTCAAAAAGGGAACCACCTGGTAACTGATCGGATATTTTAGTAGCCGCGACGTGCTACGAATGGCCTCCGTGGACTTATGGGCGTGCACACGTATTGCAGCACCGTAACGTTAGCGTGCATGTAGAGCCAACCCACCTCCCAGGCAATGCTAGTAAGTTAGAGTGCCAGCCGTGCACGTTCTTCATGCACAGGCTGGACGTTTGGGTGGATATGCATGTGTACGGATGTCGTCCTGGGCGATGCCGTCAGAAAGAGTTGGGCAACTCTTTCTTCACATCTTCAACGGCGGGCGACGCATGAAGATGCAGACAAACCTCTTATATTGAATAGTTTCGCGAGGTGCTATTTAACAGATTAAGGAGAATATTCAATAGGTATAGGTTGTTTGTCAACGATTATATCCGTCGGGAGCTCCATTTATCCGTTTGAAGAGGTAGTACATTGAAGAGGTGAAACGGATAGAGGTTTAGCATTCACTTTTGCTGACTAAAAGGCGGGAGATTTATAGATTAAAATCTCATGCGGTAAGATTATGTGTAGAAATGGGCAGCACAACACGCATCCAAAATGGGCAGCAGTCCAACTTGGTTCACTCCGTGCATGCGGCTCTAAAAACGCAACACCTCAGTGTCCACCGTCCACCCCATTAGCCGCGCGTCTGCAAACGTTTACTGTCAGTATTCGTGCTGCGTTTTTAGAAAACGTCTAAATACAAGCTGAAATACACTTGTTGGGCTGGAATAATGCAGCGTTTTGGTCTTTTCGGAGAGTTTATGTGCGGGGGAGTGCAATGGTGATGTCTTTGCTCGCCAAGACGGGCGGCGAACATCTTCGAGCGACCCAGCCACCACTGACCGCCACGCTGTGTGAACAGTTGCCACCTCTCCACGCTGAGCCTTGTTAAATTAAATACTCGTTACACAAAGGGCAACGGCCAGTTTAGTTTTGAGATGTTGCTCTAAATTATGCTGAATTTGTTTGATTTTTTAGTGAAATTCACATGCTAACGTCGCGAACAAGCACTCTATAATTCGCAAATCTTGTAAAATATTGCCACAATCTTCATAAGCAATTCCGGTAAATATAAAAGGTTGGTGAAATGGTGGGGGACAATAGCCGCGCATTTGCACGAGAGGAGGCTTTCGTGACGCAGCTGCAGGAAAACTGTACATCCCGAAAATCAGAATGCGCTCTTCACCCGTGACGCCGGGTGCTCGCCGCCGCACACAGCGTCTCCCTCCCTTGGCCATTCCACTCGTGGGGGCCCTTACCACCCACCGTCGAAGGTCGTTCGGCGGTGAGAGGTCTTGTGGCTCCGCGGCACTTCTCACTTTTGATTTCGCCGTCCCCCACTCAAGTGTCCCGCCGCTTGTGCCCCGTCTCAGCCGCTTCAAGCTCACGCTCATCGATCTCCACCATGCCCAAGAAGAGCCCGTTCTTCACGTTCGAGGACGCCAAGACGTCGTTCAACCTCTTCTGCTGCATCTACGGCATTGGAACGCTTGGTATGCCCGGCAACTTCGCTCGGGCCGGACCGGCTCTCGCGGTAGTCGCCATGGCCTTCATGGCCTTCGCCAACATCTACTCGTCGGTGGCCATGTCCAAGGTGATGCTGCTGTCTCCACGATCCGTCAAGACCTTCGGCGACCTGGGCGAGTGGTGCATGGGGCAGACCGGACGGTGGCTCTGCGTGGTCTCGCAGATGGGGTCGTGTCTGCTCATCCCGTGCGTCTTCCTAGTACTGGGCGGTTCACTACTGGACGGCCTCTTCCCCGACGCCTTCAGCGCCACCGTCTGGATCATCCTCATGGCTCTGCTGGTGCTACCCGTGTGTCTGGTGCCGACACTCAAGGAAGGCTCGGGCGCGGCCTTCGCCGGTTGCCTAGGCACGATCCTGGCTGATATCTTAGGCGTGGCTGTCGTAATGCACGGCATGCGTGGCCACCCTAGTGTGCCGTTCCCAGACCTGTCGTTCTCGCAAGTTGCCGGTGTCTTCGGCAACCTCTCGCTCGCTTACGGAGCTGGCATCGTGATCCCAGATCTCCAACGGCAACACAGTGACCCGACCCGTATGCCTCGCGTCGTAGGCGTCACCGTCGCCTTCATCTCGTGCCTCTTCTTGACGTTGGCCAGTACGGCGTACTCGGCTGTAGGCTGCCAGATCACAGGCAATCTGCTGTTCACGATCTACCCGGACTCGGTCTCAGGCCTCACTACCTTGGGCTTCGCCTCGGACTGGGGCACCGTCGTACTGGCGTATCTGTTCATGCAGCTGCACATTACCATCGCCTTCTCGGTCATTCTGAACCCAGCGTTCTACATCGCCGAACGACTGGCGTTGGGGATGCACAAGAAGAGACCGCAAGATCTGGAGAACCCTGCGAACTACGAGGAAGCTGCCACCCCCGATCTGACGCATCTGGACCAGACGGAACAGCGCCGCAGCTCCAAAATGTCTTACGTGTCGGTGGCGGATGCCGAGAATGAGCACAAGGACGACGTTGAGGAGGAGATGGCTGAGTACCGCGGCTCCAACATGCTCAAGTATATTGTGCTACGCGTCGTCATCATCGTCATCCTGGTCGTGCTGTCCATCGTGTTCAAAGACCATTTCTCCGACTTTGCTGACTTCGTGGGGGCCTCGTGCATCACCGTGAACTGCATCCTGCTGCCGATCATCTTCTACCTCATCAAGGCCTGGGAGCGCGTCCCCATGTACGAGAAGATCCCGGCCATCGTGGTGGTGGTCGTGTGCTTCGCGCTCGGATGCTACGTGACCTACACGACCGGCAAGAGTCTGTTTTCGCCCACGGACAGCGACATCGCCTTCCCGTACTGCGACGCCGAGTTCGAGAACGACGTGTTCTACAACTACACGGCGGAGCACGAGGCTTAGTCCCGTCTGATTTAGTGTTCGGCTCACTAGTGTCTTCTTGTGGGTTGTAATTGAATGCGAAGCGATTGATCTTCTGCTTGATGCCTTGCAGTGATCTGGTGGTGGTTGGGAGGTGAACCTGCTGGTGCAGATCCTAGCTGTTGCAATAGAGATCTGGGGCCACGCGAGCAACCCCAGCGCGGCCGAAGCATCGAGGGAAGCTGCCAGCCCTTGCTTCATCCGCCTTGTAGCCAGCGATGAAGTCCGAAGCGATGGCGCTGTCCCAAATACCGGTCTTGCGCCGGTAATGTGGGTCGCGGGTGCGAGTGGTACACTGTTCCGTTTCTCTTTTTACCAGGCGGCTGACGAAACGGCGTAATTACGTTTGTCATCTTTTCAAGCCGTGGCCAATCCGGTTTGACAGGTCGTGGATCCCATAAGCTTCGACAGGGTATAAGAACCGGGAGGCGCCGCCGAAACGATTGGCGTCGGGCCTTCTTTGCTTGGCGCGCGGCCGCGGGTCGCCGGCATTCCATCAGAACGGGAGAAGGAAACCAGAGCAGAACGATGGTCAAGAACGTGCGCATCACCTACCGCCGCCGGCACTCGTACGCCACCCGGTCCAATGGCATCACGGCCGTCAAGA
>MBAC02003399.1:0-21472 GCA_001712635.2 Nothophytophthora sp. Chile5 | reverse complement strand
GGATGGTGCGGTACTTGCCCAGCTTCTGCGCCGACTCGTACACGTCCTTGCCGTCCACGATGCACGGGTCGTCGCCGTGCACCACGTAGTCGATCCGGTGCTTCTTGAGCATGTGCTGCAGGTACTCTTCGTTCATAATGTACGGGCAGTGCGGCTCCACCACGTTCACGAACTTGCAGCCTTCCACGGACGCAATGCGTTCCTCTGTCACGAAGAGAACAGCAGCAAGCAAGAGCGCAAGACAGCGTCAGTTGACGTCGCCACTTGTGTGTTTTCGCAGAGTAAGAAGCGGCGCAAGGGCATTGACGATCACGCACCATTGTTCAGCACAGGCGGTGCGCCCTTGCACGCCGTGATGGACTCGTCGTCATTCACGCCCACAACCAGATACGTGCCAAGCGCACGAGCCTGACGGAAGGCATTCATGTGGCCGTAGTGCATCATATCAAAGGCGCCGTCCATCCAGATCCGGATCTGCTCCTTGGGCTCGTCCGACTCCTCCACTTCCATCTACCAGCAGCAGCCCGCACATCCAAACCGCCCATTTAGATCAACAATCCATCCCTTCCGTTTCCCAGAATGACCCACGTTCTCTTACCTGAGCCATGCGTTCCTGGAGCTCCTGCACCTTGCGGTAGGCCTCGTCCAGCTCTTCCTGCAGCACCAGTCTCCGCCGACGGTGGCGCTTGCCGAAGAGCACGAAGTAGGCCAGCAGCGTGAACGCCCCGGTGAGCAGCGCGATGGCCAGCCGCTCCGCGTCCGGATACGGTTCAGGGAAGCCCATCCGAGCGAACAGCGCGTGCGCATACGCCATCACATCGTCGGCCGTCTCCGAGTGCAGCACGCCGTGCACGTAGATCACCACGCGGCTCGCGAGCGCCTCCGACATGGTGGGTTTCGGTGGATCTTCGCGAATGGTCGCACCGCAAAGACAGAGGAAGGGGGAGGGTGCCGCTCACGCCAGTGGGACGCCGGCTCGCGAAGAAGAGGAGGAAGAGAGCGCCGGCTGGTTGGCGTGTTCGTTCGTTCGTTCGCTTGGATTATGACTGCCCCCAGGATCCGAGGGGAGATGAAGAGGGTTACACATGCCGTACCGCAGGGTACGCTAGAAACCCGATTA
The DNA here is from genome assembly GCA_001712635.2 of Nothophytophthora sp. Chile5. Lineage (NCBI taxonomy): Eukaryota > Oomycota > Peronosporomycetes > Peronosporales > Peronosporaceae > Nothophytophthora > Nothophytophthora sp. Chile5. The sequence goes on along the minus strand of MBAC02003399.1, from coordinate 20,352 downwards.
CCGTAACCACGAATAACCCTGTCGCATTTCGGAAGCTCCGCTTTGAACGGAGCTCCAGGAAGGAAGTGTATCGGTCGTCATGCGCTCGGGATGGAGATGCTCGTGTAAGAGTAGAAGATCGTGCTGAAGTGGGATGGTCGGGTGACGGATCACCTCGCAATTGCATGCATTATCTGGAGGAACGACGTCTGCATGAAGGCGCAGAGCCTGAAGGCTGCTGGCAGTTCTGCGTAACCTCCACGCGTACCCTCGGCCTCCCCTTATCTGCCAATCACATCGACGTAACTCCTCCACATTCGCGTCACATACAAATACATATATGCGAGCATCACTGCTCCATCCCAGTAGGGAAGCTTGCGAGAAATAAACCTCCCCGAGGGCGTTGCCTGGGAAACTGGTGGAAGCGAGCGGCTTTGGCTCGATTGCGCGGCGATCGACATGTTCGCCGCCCGTCGACGCATTTTCCAAATAAGCGCAAGTCTCCACACCTCGTTGTTGGTTAAAGCGACTGCGTTTTTGTAAACCATGGGTCTCACTCAGGAACGTAAGCTGGAGTACTTCGGCAAGCTCGAGTCGCTGCTCGAGAACTACACCAAGATCTTCCTGGTGGGCGTGGACAATGTCGGCTCCAAGCAGATGCAGCAGATCCGTCTGGTGCTGCGCGGCCGCGGTGAGGTGCTGATGGGCAAGAACACGCTGATGCGCAAGGCCTTCCACTCCTTCGTGAAGAAGAACCCGGGCCACCCGCTCGAGCACTTCATCCCGATGCTGAAGGGCAACGTGGGCTTCGTGTTCACGAACGAGGACCTGAACGAGATCCGCGAGGTGCTCGAGTCCAACAAGGTGCCGGCCCCCGCCCGTGTGGGTGCCATCGCGCCCCTGGACGTGATCGTTCCCCCCGGCCCCACGGGCGCCGACCCCGGCCAGACGTCGTTCTTCCAGGCCCTGCAGATCGCCACCAAGATCCAGAAGGGTCAGATTGAGATCGTGACGGAGGTGCTGCTGACCAAGAAGGGCGAGAAGGTCGGTAACTCCGAGGCCGCGCTTCTGCAGAAGCTGGACATCCTGCCGTTCTCGTACGGTCTGGTGCTGGTGCAGGTGTACGACAACGGCTCGATCTTCGACCCTGCCGTGCTGGACCTGACGGAGGCGGACCTCTGCGCCAAGTTCGTGGCTGGCCTGCGCAACGTGGCCGCCATCTCGCTCGAGATCGGCTTCCCCACGATTGCGTCCATCCCTCACTCGATCGCCAACGCGTTCAAGGACCTGGTGGCCATCGCCGTGGAGTGCGAGACCTTCTCGTTTGAGAAGGCCGAGCCGTTCAAGGCTTTCCTGGCGGACCCTTCGGCTTTCGCCGTGGCGGCCCCTGCTGGCGGCGCTGCCGCTCCGGCTGAGGAGAAAAAGGAGGAGAAGGTCGAGGAGGAGGAGGAGGCTGACCTCGGCGGCGGCATGGACATGTTCGGCGGAGGCGACGACGCCGACTACTAGGCGTGTACTCCACACACCTGCCTGACTGGTTAGTGCAATGTAGTGTCGCGTCTCCCGCGTCGCAAGCTCACGCTGCCTAATGATCCCAACACGAGACTTTGGAAATCGCATCCTTGTTCAATTGCTTCCAAGCACCATAATGTGATTTAGGGAAACGTGGGGTGAGCACGTCACTATTTCGAGCCGCCATTTGCGTCTTCACTGTGAATGTCACTAAAGTGAATGTCAGACCGATCTCTAAATATCGGGAAACCCGGGGCAAAAGCAAAAGTTTGTTCAAATGTTTAAATTTCGCGGCCTCTTCCACCAATTCCAGACGGCGAAACAATCATCCGGCAGGGGAAGCTTCAAGTGGTGGCTGTCTCCTTCCCCAGCTCCCTAGCTCTCCTGCACAGACCCATCGGCGTCATGAATGTACGTCATGGGCCTCCCATCTTGTGTCTGGTGTGCCCATTGCTATGGAGACCGGTTATGATCATGGAACGCCTGAATCAGAAGCTTCTTCGCGGTTTGACTGACCTGCCAATGCGTTCTACGCTCGACTGTAGACTGATGGACTGGCCAGTCGACGCCGCGGATGCAACTGCAAGAAGTCGGCCTGTCTGAAGCTCTACTGCGAGTGCTTCGCGGCCAACGGCCGCTGCAGCGACCTCTGCCAGTGCGTGGGCTGCAAGAACCAGGACCACAATCGCCTCGAGATCGCGCACGCCATCCAAGCCATCGAGAAGCGCACGCAGAAGACCTTCCGCTCGCCTCCGCCAGTCGCGACGCCCTCCATCACCACAGCAGCCGCTTTATCAGCACCAGCTAAACAGACTCGTGTTGTCGAAGCTCCGCCCAGTGGCGGCACCCCAATTTCCGTCCCCGCCACGTTCCCGATGGAGCGCAAGGCAGCCGTCGCCATGGCTGGCACCACGCCGAGGCCGGTCTGTGCCTGTCGCGGCGGGGTCTGCACCAGTGAGTGTCCGTGCCTGAGTCTGTTTGGCACTTGCTCGTCTCGCTGTCCCTGTAAAGGCTGCCAGGTGCTCCCACCTCAGGACAAGGCTCGCGGTTGCAGCTGCAAGAAGTCGAACTGCCTCAAGCTTTACTGCGAGTGCCTTGCTGCCCAACGCATGTGTGACCATCGCTGCAACTGCGAAGGCTGCAAGAACCGGCCGGAGACGCTGGTGGAGAGGGAGCGCGCCGTGGCCGCCATCCTGGATCGCAATCCGCTGGCCTTCCAACCCAAAGTGGCCAGCGGCTCCAGTCAGCATCTGCGTGGCTGCAACTGCCGGAAAAGCAGTTGTATGAAGAACTACTGCGAGTGTCACCAGGCTGGCGTGGCCTGCACCTCGCGCTGCGCTTGCCATCAATGCCGCAACACAGAAACCTTCGTGTCTGCCAAGAAGATGCTGGTGTTCGCCGGCGTCAGTGCTGACGGCAACGCTGTGCGTGGCAGTCCCGGTCGGCCGGGGACACAACGTAAGCCTGCGAAACGCGTCGCTCGCAAGCCTTCGGCCTTGAGTGGCACAGTTGGCACACAGCAGCTACTGCAGACCCCGACCCACGCCTCGACGCAGCGCCCATCTGCGCTCGAGTTACTGTCGAGAAGCGCGCCGCCGGCCAGCAGGTCCTACTCCGTGACCTCGACTTGGGGTGTCCCTAGCACGCCAGCTAAACGGCCCATCAACCACTTCGAGCAGCACTATCACACGGCGGGCGGAGCTGTTGTCACCCCCGCGTTCGCCAAGAGGAAGTACACGAAGCGAAGCTCCAACAGACCGCTGTTCTTGGAGCGAATCGAAGAGGCAGCGGCTGAGGCGGCTCGACTGCCGAGCGTTCAGACGGCCGTGGACAGCGCGTACCGTGCTAGAAGCCCGCGAACGCAAGGCGGGGCCGACGAACCTCATCTGGTCAGGCTGAGTCGCTCACTGCTGCATGCCGCCATGGTCGTGGAGCTTGGAGTGGACGAGAAAGAAGCCGAGCCAGTTGTAGGCGGACGACGAACAGGGTCGTCGGCGATAGGGGAGCGAGGAGACGGCGTTAAGCAGGCCGAGCATCGACGCGCGGGCGACTCGAGCGACAGTGGAGGAGCGCTTTCCCCCAATGCAGCCGGACTGTTCTGCGAGGAAGAATACAGCGAGGTCGCAGGTGACGAAGACGACCGACTGGACCTGACGCCGACGTCGTCAAACGGAAGCAGCCAGACCTCACAGACTGCAAGTGCGAGTCGCGGACCGAAGCACGGCATTCGACCGGACAGAAGGCGCGCAGTGACTCTAGGCGTCATGCAAGAGCGGGCCGTGCTTCAGGAATTCAGCGTCTGGCTTCGCAACTTGGCGGCCGGTCCTCACGAATAGAGACAAGTACGCTAGGTACAGCCACATCGAGGCGAGTGCTCGACGCCGTTGAGTCAATGGCAATGAAGAAGTAGAAGTAAGCTTACCGAATAGTATGAGCACAAGTAGCTTGAAGTCATTCCCGATATGCAGGACTCTATTACCAAGTGGGGGCGAAGTGCGGTCTAGCCCCGCCTGGCTGTACAATATGTACAATATGGCTCTTCGGGTTTGTTGGCATGGTCGTCGACTCACAGGGTGGACTTGTCAACACCCTCGCGCTCGTAGATGTGCTGGATGGCCTCGTAGACCCCCTCGACCGTGACATCAGGCACGTGCTCGGGCTCCTTGGAGCCGTCGTAGATGCCCGAGCGAACGAGCACCGATGTCCACTTCTCGCCGGCGTTGTTCGCTCCCTGAATGTCCGAGAGCGGGTTGTCGCCGATGCCGTAGATGTGCTTCAGCGGCTCCGAGCTTCCGGAAATGGAGTTCAACAGGTCTTCCGCATACCTGATGCAAAGTCAAAGCAGATACCATCGCTGTGAGTAGGGACATCCGCTGAAAGAGCTTGCTTAGATGACCGCTGGACTACGAAGGGAACGCACTTGTACGTGACGTTGTGCGGTTTGCCGTAGTTGGTGACTTCCAGCTTGCGACCCGTGAGGTCTTCGTACAGCAGCTTCAAGCACTTGGTGAACGCACCTACAAGCAGCACATCCCGAGATCAACGCGATAGACAGCCAAGATACTTAGCTAAGCACGCGATATGTAACCTGGCAGTCAGAAGCTATCCGTCAACTCTGTACCTTGCGCGAAGCGTGGGAAGGGATAGGCGCCGCTGAAGATGAAGTCGTCGTTGCTCACGAACAACGGCGTCTGCTTACCCGATGGACGGCCACTGCCAGGCGGATCTCCCCCAATCAGCACATCCACCGCGACCTGGATCTCCGGAGCCCAGTTGATGGGGTCATGCATCACAATGATGGCTTCAATGGGTTCCTCGTGATGAGGTATCGGGGCACACCGAGCGAAGAGAACGGTCAGACAAACGCACACAGGTGACAGGTGACATCCGGGGCGGAGACAAACGACCACTTACGTGTGCTCGTAGTGAAGGAACGGATACTGCGCCGGATGGTGGTGCATGAGATCTTCCACACTCACGACTTTTTTGAATCCGTACTGCTTCGCCTGCATCAATGCACATAGGTTAATGCATCGCACATGTAAATGGCATTTCTCTGTAGATCTCAGGGACATGATGCAATACATCAATACATGCTACGTACCACAGTGTAGACGTCATGCGAACCCATGATCAACACGCGAGAATCTACCATTGCATCAAAGCACAGCGGCCAATTGAGTGACGCGCCGCTAAACTCTCTCCTGCCTTCCATGGCCAGAACACCAGCCATCCGGCAGCAGACGAAGTGACGCACGCACCTCCGTAGCCCTTCGCGATCTCGCGCATGGGCGTGTGCGAGAGCACCATGTGCTTGGGATTGATGGGCAGCTCCAGGATGTTGCTCAGATACTTGGCCTTCTCCTCCTCCATGCAGCCGCCGCCGTTCGTGAGGAAGATGTGTGGCACGTTGTTCGCGCGCAGGCTCTGGAGGATGTGGCGCGCCCTGGGTAGTTCATGACCGCCGCTGTTACAATGAGGCGTCCGAGGCAGCGCAATCGAGAGGTTGAGCTGTTAGACGACTGTTCGTTTGACCGCAAACCGCAAAGCGCGTTATATACCGGATCAAGACGCCGTCGATGTCGAAGGCGATGCCGAACGAAGGCGCAGAGGCGAGCGGGGCGGCGGCAGCGGAGCGCGCGCGAGTCCAGCGCAGAGCCAGCGACTGCGCACTCGGAGCTCTCCACATGGCTGTTCCGCTTGGAGTGTTGTCGACGTTGATGGACCGCACAAGTAAATAATTCGCCATTGATACGCTTTGGTTAGCGGAAATTACAGTTTTGGATTTCTTTCGTGGATACACCACCGTAATTAGGGTGGACGACGTAATTGGCATTTTGAGATTCGTTTTCGCATCCTGAATTTGTTGAAGTGGCGCAATTATTCATATTGAGCTCACTTTGAAGTTCCCCCGTGGCTTTGTTTCCCGCAGGTGTGGGTTTCCACGTCACTATGAATCAACACATCCACCACCTCAAGCTGTCTGCACGTCACTGCAAGGACGATGCCACCATGCCCATGATATTCGAAGACACTTCACACATGCAGCGTGTTGCAGCAGGGCTCGCCTGTCGGTACCTTGGGTACAAAAGTAACATTAGCAGTGCTGGCACAATACTTGGTGAGGGTGGTACTTGGGAATGTTTGGATACTTTAGAAGCTCGACCGATCTAACTACCGGTGCAAGGCAATGATGTGGCGTGACGCTCGGGTGCCTTTGCATTCTACACTCATCCCCTTGCGTTGGAATCACTGCAAGTCGCCGACAGATTTTGTGGGATTGAGCAATATTTCGAGCTTTCACAGAGGAATACTAGCACGCAGTGAGCTGTCGGGTCGAAATGCAGCGGAGCTGGCGCCTGGCCCAGACGTTTCTCGTTTTCCACAACGCACAGGATGCCTCTTCAATGTGACGTGGTAATCTTCAACCTCCGTCGGATAACCAGCTGTGCGGCTGCATGTAATACATGCATCAAGCCAAACACAAGTCGCCTGCCGCGCCACGCTGCTCTCACCCTCGATCCATATACCGACGAGTGATGGCAAACTGAATCCAATACAGCTTGAGCTCTGCCTCGCCGCCAAGCAAAGCGCTTTCAATCAAGAGCATTACTATTGGGCGTGCTGGATTTATTGGCCGAAAAGCGAAATCTCGCTTCTGGCCTCATTCACACTGTCGTGCGAGCGCATTTTCCCCCAAACGGAAATTTTGCCGCTGTGCCGAGCAGTCACAAATCCCAAAAATCAAGTGGCGAGGCCCGTCTACGTGACCTCTATATCTTAATACCCCGCGAACCAACGTCTTCGATGCGGAGAGGAATCAGGCGAGCAAAGTGAAGCCACAGACCCGCCAGCCTGATATCTGACATTGCGGGGGAACATTCGCAGCAACTTCAACGGAGTCCTTAGGAGCGCAATGTATTACCACGCATTTCCGATGAAGCACTTCAGAGTGGAGATCTGTGCCCTCCGTCACTCACTGGTCCCAATCTTCTGTATTTGTGAAGAAGTGTTTGTGTGCGGCTTCTGGATGACGGCGCCCGACCAATCGCCACCCACACGTTTGGGTTTCTCAAAACGGCTCTCTCTCACTCTGAAATACCTGCGAGATCTAATCTTTTAAGCCATCGCTCTCCGCGCGTGCAAACCGAACACACGCCAAAAATTCGCTGGCACTCGCGTCTTCGATTGGCTGAAATTGGCGCTTTGCCCCGACTTTACGTTTTGCAGTTGCCAGGGGTAGGGCGCGCCAACTTCCATTTCGTACTTAGTCGCGAACTGGGAGAGAGCGAGCACGAGAAGCGCGGCGCGCGTTCCGTCACAACCCAAAACGGCTCGAAACCCAACCGAACTGAGGCGAAGTCACCTCGTTTCCTTATCCGTCTGCAAACTTGCAAATACTCGCAAAACACCGGCAGTGTCTAACGCAGGTTAGTCCTACGCTAACCGCCCTCCTCATCCACCACCTCAATTAAGCGCGCGCGTCCAGAATGAGGTGCATGCGCATGCTTCTCCTCGCGGCGGCGGCGGCCGTCGCCGTGCAGGCCGGCAGCGTCAACAGCGGCGCCCTGGCCGTGGGCGTCTCGAGCGAGCGGGCTCTTATGGAGCTGGAGCAGCTGCTGCTGGCCTCCACGGAGCTGCAGGGCGGCCGGCGGCTGCTGAGCGTCAGCAGCTTCGAGGAGCACGCGGCGCGGCACCTGCTGTCGCTGGCGACCGTCGACACGACGAAGGAGGCCAAGGCGCTGTTCAAGCTGTACAAGAAGCTGTACCTGACGGAGGTGGCGGCCTGGGGGAGCTCTGCCACCGCGCAGTACAACTACTTCTACGCCAACGTGTTCCCGAAGATCCAGGCGAAGGCCGAGAAGCTGCTGGCCGACGCCTCCGGCTCCGGCTCCAGCTCCACCAGCGTCGACGCCGGCACTGGCACTGGCACTGGCACTGGCACGTCCGGCACCACGGCGTCTGGATCCACGACGACTGGGTCTACCACGGCGTCCGGAGGGTCCACGACAACGTCAGGCTCGACGACTTCCACCGGCAGCGGGACGACGTCGACGACTAGCGGCACCGGGACCACGACTAGTGGCACCGGCACTACAACTAGCGGCACCGGCACTACAACTAGCGGCACCGGCACAGGCACTACGACTAGCGGCACGGGCACTACGACTAGCGGCACAGGCACCAGCACGGGCACTACGACTAGCGGCACCGGAACCACCAGCAGCGGCACGTCCACCACGACAAGCGGCAAGACCAGCGGCACGTCTACCAGTAGCGGCACGACCAGCGGCACGACCAGCGGCACGTCTACCAGTAGCGGCACGACTACCAGTAGCGGCACGACCAGCGGCACGACTAGTGGCACGTCCACCAGCAGCGGCACGTCCACTGGCACATCGACGTCCACTGGCACATCGACGTCCAGCGGCACGTCCAGCTCGGGTTCGGCGGTTCTATCGGTGAAGTCGACGAGCTCGACGGCCAGCAGCAGCTCTGGCTCGACGTCTTGGGTCACGGCCACGTACGACTCGGCCTTGTCGTCGTCGGTCACCACGCTGTCGTCGACGTCGTCCTCCGTGGAGACGGTGGTGGACTCGGCGTCGGGCAGCAGCTCGTCCAGCTCCTCGGTCTCGTCGTACACGGCGCCGACGGTGGTGGACGGCTACACGAGTCCTAGCCGCCGCTTCCTGGCGAGCGGCAGCTCCAGCACGTCGTCCGTGGACGTGCTGTTCTGCGACATCGAAGGCAACGCCATCTGGAAGTGGAGCGCCGAGGACATCCCGGACGCCACGGTGTCCAACTCCAGCTCGGGCGTCACCACCATCGACGTGTCGGCGGACGGCGTGTGCTCGTCGTCCACCACGACGCTCACCGTGTCGGCCTACCAGACGGGCTGCTCGCTGCAGAACCACCCGGAGGGCTGCGACAACGTGTACTACAAGGGCTGCGGCGGCCTGACCGTGTCCCCCACCAGCGACCGCATCGTGGTGGCGCGCACCGGCGGCCGCACGCTCGGCGTGCTGTCCTACAAGTCGGTGGACAGCGCGTGTCAGGGCCAGGTAGTGGACGCCATCTCCACGTACCGCGGCAAGAAGTTCAACTCCCCCACGTACGCCGAGTTCGCCAACAGCGGCGTGCTCTACTTCACGGACAGTCCCTTCGGTCTGGCCACCAGCGACGCCGACCTGGACGGCGACACGCTGGACAACTCGCCGCTGCGAGAGATCCCGTTCAACGGCGTGTACATGCTGCGCAACGGCTCGAGCGAGGCCGTGGAGCTGGTGGACTGCGAGATGACGCGCCCCAACAAGATCGCGTTCTCGCCCGAGCAGGACGTCATGTACATCACCAACTCGCAGAAGGGCAACTCGTACGTGAACAGCTACTCGCTGCTGGACGACGGCTCGGTCAACAGCTCCAGCGTCTTCTTCAACTTCACGGCGCACCCGGAGCTGGAGACGGCGGACGGCTACGCCAAGGGCATCAAGGTGGACGACAGCGGCTTCGTGTACGTGGTGTGCTACAAGGGCGTCTACATCTTCTCGCCGGAGGGCGTGCTGGCCGGCGCCGTCATGAGCTCGGAAGAGCTGGACTCGGTGTCCATGGGTCTCGGCCGCCTCTTCATCACCGGCAGCTTCGGCATCGTGGCGCAGACCAACGGCGTGGCCTCGCAGGCGCTGGCCCAGGCGCAGACCACGTGCAGCGCCTAAGTGTCGAGTCGTCCGCCTGCCTCTCCGTCGCGCTGGAGGACGCGCGATCCGAGACGTCCCGTGCTTCCACCTCGTGCTTTTCCATTCCACCAGATCTTATTCCTCGAACCAATCGGACGGTTTGCAACGTGTTAGTGCTCTCTCTCCCCCTCTATCTTGCTAGGAGCCCCCGCGTCTACTCGAACTGCTCGTCGGCAGTGGCCGTGGCTGTCTTGCCCGCCTTCTTGCCGGTCTTCTTGCCGTCCGCAGCCGCGTCCTTGGGCGGAGGCGCCAATGTGGACGACGCGATGGTGGTCGTGAACTTGATGATGAGGTTGGAGCTGGTTATGGGCTCGTCTTCGCCGCGCCTTCGGCCGTCCTCGCCCTCGGCGTAAGCCAGGTTGGCTCCGAGGAACTGCGAGACGCGGAAGGCCAGCTCCTTCACCGTTGTGCCGCGCCTCACCATCACGGCGTCCGCGAACACGCCCTTGTCGCCGGCGCCAGGCGTCGTGTCCGTGGCGAAGCTCTTGAGCGACTTGACGGGGTACACCACCACCACGTCCGCCAGCTCCACGGCGGCGTTGATGGCGGCGCGCACGCCCGAGCTGCCGTACCGGAAGAGCACCATGTCGGAGATGCGCTCCAGCCGCTTGGCGATCTTCTTCTCGACCGGTTTCAGAGGGGGCAAGCCCTTCTCGGCCTCCGCTTGAGCCTGCGCCTCGTCGTCGTCCTCCAGCGTCGAGTAGAACATGGAGCCCGGCTCGTACCGGATGAAGCGCTGCTTGCTGGCCGCTCGGAGGAAGCACTCGGCCGCGGCGCTGGCCACGAAGCACCGGTCGCTGCCGTACTTCTCCACGATCTTCTCGATGTTGCGGTCCGTGTCGTCGCCCTGGTCCGCCTTGTTGAGCACCAAGACCGTGGGGAAGCGGATGTCCAGAAACGTCTCCACCGCCTTGTGCACCTCGTCCTCCCCCCACGTGGTCAGGTCCAGCGGCTCCTTCGCGCCCAAGCGATCCAGCATCTTGCCCACGAGCGCCGGCGTGGCCCCGTACCCCGAGAGCTGCCCGATGAAGGTGCTCTGCAAGCTGCTCTTGGTGGCCTTGTGTCTCCGCGCGATGGAGCCCCAGCGCTTCCACAGATTGGCGAACACCCACTGGTGGATCTCCTGCGTGAGCCAGTCGGCGTCGTTGATGGGGTCGTAGCCCTCCGTCTCCTCGCCCTTCTCGTTCGTGCGGCCCGACACGTCGATGATGTGCATGAGGACTTGCGCGTGGCGCAGGTCGTCCAGGAACTTGTTGCCCAGACCGGCGCCCTCCGACGCTCCTGGGATGAGGCCAGCCACGTCCAGCAGCTTCACGGGGACGTAGCGCGTGCCCTGCTCGCATTTCCCGTAGCGAGGAGCGCACACCGCCGTCTTGTTCTTGGCGGCGCACGGACACGGAGAGAGGTAGTAGGTGATGCCCTCGTTCGGCTCGATGGTCGTGAACGGGAAGTTGCCCGTCTTGGCCTTGCCGTCCGTCACGGCGTTGAAGAACGTCGACTTGCCGGCGCTCGGCTTGCCCACGCAGCCGATCACCAGCTCCATGACGGTCGGCGGCTTGGCTGGTTGCTGCGATTCTGTTGGCAGGAGAGGAAGCTCCCCCGTTTGAGTGACTGCTTAACGACACTACACTAACCTCAGTAAGCTAACGTTAAATAAAATGAGAACCGAGTCCATATATCGATTCCATATTTTGTCGGTGCAAATCTCCATGTAGTGTCCATATTGTAATAAAAACGAAAGAGGGCAGGGAGATTCCGCATGGGAATTGCCCAAGTATGCTCCCAATATTGTCCATATTGTAAATGTGTGACCATACCGATTTCCCCGGTATTTTCATGTGGACCATCCGTTGACTGTTGTCCCCTTCAAAAGCGATCGACACCCCTCCTGACTCTGCGAGTGCAATTGATCCTGATGGCTACGCCTCACACGCAACCAACAGCAGCCGCAACAACACCCACCGCGACCTCCGAGCTCGCTGAGTCGCCGTTTGTTAGAGGAAGCACCCCGTTACAAACGGAGGTAGGGACCACAGTAGTGATTCGGTTGGACAGATGCCTGCCTATTTTAGTTTTAGTCAAATCAGGGTCGCTCCCCGAATGGATGGTCGACAGCTAGGTTTGGCTTAGGTTGATCCTCCCGATCGAACTAAAATCTCAGCCAGTGTCGCCTTTACTTCAAGAACCCCAAACATTTGTCACCTTTACGAAGACCTGCGCTTTTTCCATCTACTTCGAGGGATAGCCTACGTATCAGTGGCAGCAGCCCTATTATAACGTCTCAGTCATGCTGCGATAGTTTCGTGAATACGCACATGGTCGTGGAGTCGAAGGGGAAATGGAGCGGTTGGGATACATCTAAAAGACGAACCACACGATCGAACACAGCTTGCTCGGCCGCCGTCCAGGTAAGCCACACGCCTGCCACCAGTATCTTTGTCCAACCAGTCACACTCAGGACTGACTCGAGTTTCTCGTGCAATGGCAGCACTTGCACCCAGAATCCATCAAGGTGTCACGCATCCATCCGGCAGCTCAAAGGAATTGCTGCACGTCGACCACCGTTATCAGTAGAGGCAGTGCTTGCAGTGTTTGGAGTGCATTCAGGGCCGTGGCGTATGTTTGCAAAGTGTATGGACAGTCGCTGGCTTCTTGGGGAACGTGGTTGGGCGTATACAACGAATCAGTGGTGAGCAAGCTCTTCATCCCTTGGCTGTTGGGGGTGGAGAGGCAGTTGCCAAAGCCCGTTCGGCATGTCGAAATCGGTGAATTCGTCGGCCTCTTCGGCTAACTGGTAACACATTGGGTTGCTTTCGCGATGGGTACCATCAATGTTGACAAGACCATAATTCATTGGGCTGCTTTGGTCGGACCACGGACTCTGCAGCGCAGGCTCAATGGCTCTGGTTGTTCTGGCGAATGAAATCCATCCGCTCGAGACTGGTAGTATACTCCTTGAGAAAATCCCACTGCGCTAGGGCAGACCATCGAAAGCGCGTCCAACATGGAACGGCGCCTTCCACAAGCGTAACGCGGAGTGGCACGATAGCTGCAGGCGGGTTCGTGCCGAGGTCGATAAGGAAAATGTGTTCATGCTCCATCACACTGTCACGAAGGAACGGCAGGTAGTCCATATCAGAGCCGTTGTCACGGGTTGCCACCACCATTTCCTCCATTTGTTCATACACGTCCTGCGCGGACAGCTCCATGTCTGAGTCTTCTTCCTCGAACGGGTCCACGTCATCTGGAAAGTTGCCAGTCACATACTGTTTCAGCTGATGGCTCAGGTCAATGCCATCGAAAGTAACGTGCCATTGCCGATAATGACCTCCTCTCCACTGCCCTCCATAACTATGTACAACACGTCATGCAAGCGCACAGACCCCAGCAGCAGTAGATCCAGATGAACAGAGTCGCGACAGATCACGGTGGTGCCGTCCGCCACCGTCACCTCCGCAGCGCTCGGTAGCGACATCACCATCGGTTGGTTACCCAGGTTCAGGAGCTCATCCCGAACGTGCTGAGGCACACGAGAGCTGCGTGGAGGCTGGGATAGCATTTTGAGTGAAAACATAATCAAATAAATAAATAAAAAAGCCAGCGGATACAGCCACAACCTGGAAAAATGGATGCTATCCTAACAAAATCACCAAAAAAAATCGAAGCTGCAGGGGGTACTTTATGTCCCAACTAAGCCAAAACAACCCCCTTAAATATGTGTTAACCCAACTAGGTTGGTGGAGGAATGGATATGATTGGGCCTGGGTTTAAGCCCGTGTGCGTAGCACACGGATCTTAAGCCGCAGACATCGTTTCCGCTTGGCCCTCGAATTTGCAATCACCCCCTTTGCCTTCCCTACCCTTTGATTGCCTTCAATTGCTACGGTTAGGTAGCCTCAAGATATCTGAGGTTGTGTCATCAATATAACAAGAGTAGAATACATAAAACTGTTTATTAATATAATACACGAACTTAGTAAACGTATCCAACCTACAAGAATTTACCACAAAAATTGGCACCTACTATGGAAAAGTAATCATTCCACTACAAATAAAGAAGCTTTCATCCAAATCCCCGTCGCAATTCTGGCCTGAAAATTCATCAACAGATCAAATACATCGAAGTCACCACGTGACCCTCAAACCCATGAAATCGTCGAGCTTGGCTAAGAAATCCTGCCAAGATCCCAGCCAATTAATAGTCGCACATCTCCTGGACGACGACATCCGCGTACCCGTGAGTCTATCTAACCGTTGCTGTCGCTGTGATGGCGTCTCTTTTTCATTGCGGCGTCTCCATAGCGCCCTGCACCGTACGAGGATTCGGTCCTCGCAATCACTTAAGTTGGGCGTCTGTCTGGGTCGTGTAGTTGAGTTTTGTCCGTTGGCCTCCAGCAGACATTCCACTTGAGTTCGAGAGTGAGAATCCAAAAGTGCGTTCATGTATTGAGTGTGTTGTGTTGCACTGGGGGAAAGCCACTGGCGTATAAACCCCTGTCGGTTCCTAGCGACTACTAACGGCTCATAATTGTACGAGCGAGGGTTGACCTTGTCCTCAGACAAGGTGCGACTAGGATTCTTCCTAGAGTCTCTCCTGGGTATATCCTTCTCCCTCATAGTCACCACCACTCACAACTGCCACTCCAATACACACACATACATCCGACACCTTTCATCACACTGGAATGACACTCACATCAACGCCATGCACTACGGCCAAACCGTTGAAGTCTCGTATACCGTGTCAGGAAGAAATGTTTTCGTGTCCAAATTCTGCCCCAAAGTGCCCGATTTGGCACATAAATACCGGTAAAAATAAACTGAAAATGACCAAAATATTGAATTATATCTTTAACTAAGGTCATATTGATAGTTAAGTTTCTTTTTCAATTTTCCCCGAAATTTAAAATATTCGGGAGCGAGGTGTGGGCCCAAACGCACCATGCGAAACACCAGAGCATGAAAAATGCAGGGTGTCCCCCGAGAGGAACCCTCGAGCGGGCCCTCGTACCACTGCCCGGCCAGATCTTACAATCATTTTCCCGAGCGAAGCGAGGAGCCAATGCACCGATTGGGCATTCGGCCGCGCTACGCTTGGTCGATAAATGTTCTTCTCTTTTTGGATCGTCTATTGCCTAGTGTGGTCTGTGTCAATCAATATGTCGGTCAGCGGTCACCGCTGCCATCATCCTGGGGTGCTGACAAAGCCATCTTGAAGAGTGTGTGATGTTCTCTCGATTTTGACTAAGTTCGCCTGTCGAATTTTGAGGTACGTACTTCAGATTGCATGCTAAGTGCGGTCCACGACAAGGTTAATCTTGATTTTTGTATGGCAAAATATACTGCAGTACTCATAAATATTTATCTCCTTATTATTTTGAGGCGAGTTCAAATATTTATGGGGGATACTATAACAATAATGTGCTGGTGGCTGCTCCGCAGCCTCCTTCTACGAAGGATAGATCCCAGAATAATGACGAAGTAAATTACATATTTGTTAGCCCTCTCCAAAAAATCAATTTTCCTTCCATACTCAAGCTTACCGTATTTTACACCCCATTTAGCCTGCAAAAGAAAAAAACTAGAGTTCTTATGGATCGATTCCGTCATGCTGTTTCCAAGGTTTTCCGATCGAGGTTTAATGTCACGTTTGTGTGGCGCAAAGGGGGAGCTCACTGAGGTTTTTCGCGAATTGGTATCTTGCCGCCGCCGACCGGCGGGCCACCAGCTCCAGAGCCCGAGAGACCAACACAGGAGGAAGCAAGAGATCATGCAGCAAGTAAGAGAGCGAGCGCCGCAAGGGCGTCTTGGAGCTGCCCACGACGGCTCTGTGTGCTAACCACTGCGCTGTGTGTGTGTGTGTGTGGCAGGCCGTGCTGGACCCAGAGTCCCAGGTGGAGAAGGGCGAGAATGCGCGCATGGCGTCGTTCGTGGGCGCCATCGCCATCGCCGACATGGTCAAGACCACGCTGGGGCCCAAGGGCATGGACAAGATCCTGCAGTCGGTGCGTCCAGGCGCTTAATAATCGCTGGAGGGAGGGTACTGTACTAATACGGACGCTGGCTTGGACAGATGGGCGGCCCCGACAAGAGCATCTCGGTGACCAACGACGGCGCCACCATCCTGCGCTCCGTGTACGTGGACAACGCGGCCGCCAAGGTGCTGGTGGACATCGCCAAGACGCAGGACGAGGAAGTGGGCGACGGCACCACGAGTGTGGCCGTGCTGTGCGGCGAGTTGCTGCGCGAGGCCGAGAAGCTCATCGACCAGCGCATCCACCCGCAGACCATCATCGACGGCTGGCGCATCGCGCTCAGCACGGCGCATGAAGCGCTGGTGCGGTCGGCGCGCGACAACTCGGGCGACGACGCCAAGTTCCGCGAGGACCTCATGAACATCGCCCGCACCACGCTCAGCTCCAAGCTGCTCACGCACGAGAAGGACCACTTCGCCGAGCTGGCGGTCAACGCCGTGCTGCGACTGCGGGGCTCCAACAACTTGGACTACATCCAGATCATCAAGAAGGCCGGCGGCTCCCTGCGCGACTCGTACCTGGACGAGGGCTTCATCCTGGACAAGAAGATCGGCGTGGGCCAGCCCAAGCGCGTGGAGAACGCCAGAATCTTGGTGGCCAACACGGGCATGGACACGGACAAGATCAAGATCTACGGCGCTCGCGTCAAGGTGGACTCGATGGACAAGGTTTCGGCCATCGAGGACGCCGAGAAGGCCAAGATGAAGGCCAAGGTGGAGAAGATCGCGGCGTTCGGCATCAACTGCTTCGTCAATCGCCAGCTCATCTACAACTACCCGGAGCAGATCTTCTCGGACAAGGGCATCATGGCCATCGAGCACGCCGATTTCGACGGCATCGAGCACCTGGCGGCCGTCACGGGCGGCGAGATCGCCTCCACCTTTGACAACCCGGAGGGCGTGCAGCTCGGCGAGTGCAAGCTCATCGAGGAGATCATCATCGGCGAGGACCGTATGCTGCGGTTCTCCGGCGTGAAGACCGGCACGGCCTGCTCCGTGGTGCTGCGCGGAGCCAGCATGCACCTGCTGGACGAGGCCGAGCGCTCGCTGCACGACGCGCTGGCCGTGCTCACGCAGACCGTGAAGCACTCGCAGACGGTCATGGGCGGAGGCTGCACGGAGGTGCTGATGGCCCAGGCCATCGACAACAAGGCGCCCTCGGTACCCGGCAAGAAGGCGCTGGCCATGGAGGCCTTTGCCCGTGCGCTGCGCCAGCTGCCCAACATCATCGCCGACAATGGCGGCTACGACAGCTCGGAGCTCGTGACTCAGCTGCGGGCCGCGCACCACCGCGGCGAGACCACGGCCGGCCTGGACATGCGCTCGGGCTGCGTGGGCGACATGGAGGCGCTGGGCATCCGCGAGGCGCTCAAGAGCAAGAAGCAGGTGCTCTTTTCGGCTGCCGAAGCCGCCGAGATGATCCTCCGAGTAGACGACATTATTAAGTGCGCGCCGCGCCAACGCCAAGGACAGTAAGAAGGCGCCCGACGACTGAGCCGCGACCTGAGGGCGTGGGGGCGTCTTTGCTGCTGCAGCGACTGAAGCATGCGTGTGCGCTAATGAGCAAGACCAGTGGGTAGTATTACTTTCGCTTGGGCTGGGATCGGGTGGTAGAGGATGCCGTGGGAATTGGAAGGGACAGTGAGTCGGGAAAAGCTCTCAGGAAGTTTAAGACAGCGCCGTCAACCGCACGCTTGTGGGCAAACGTTGGCGCAATTCCAGACGCCCCAACTGGGTCCTATAGCTCGTAGGCCTCCTTGTTGTAGTCGTCATCTCCTTGCATGCGACGCGCTATCTTCCAGGTGGGCGTCCAGCATCTTCGCAAGGGCCGTCGGGAGCCCAGTAGCAGCAGGCAGACGTCAATCGCGAGCAGGCTCAAGCGGCGTGGGCGGGGTGAGCGACGTAGACGCGACCAGCACATGCCATCACGTAGGCAAGAGCAGCTGGGCAATGCCGGCCGAGGGCGGCGACGCCACGTTCTAGAGTTCTTCAGCAGCAGCTTCTGGTGGGACTTGGGCGGTCGGTTCATCTTGGTGAGCAGTCAGTGCAATATCCACATGGAGGGGCTTGGAGCAGCCAGACACATAGGTAGCGCAGCACAGCAGGGGCAGGTGCAAAAGTGGTATGAGGACACATCTGCGCAGGACCCTGAGCAGGGCAGCGAGTTCGGAGAAGCCCAGACACACAGACGTTCATGGCGCGCTGGAAGAGATTCGTGGGACCACGAACCAGTCCAGCGACACTCAGGAGATCTGCACCTGGGAAACTAGCTGCCTTGTGGCCTTGCTGATGGTGAGATGCCTGTCTTGGCCATGGTGCCCAATCGGCCAACGCTGACGCTGACCTCCACGATTCGCCTCGTCCGGACGCCAGCTGACTGGCAGTAGCTCAGGTTCAGATGCACCTCCTCCGGCCGTGTTGCCCCAATTGAGGGAAAACAGCCACCACACGTGTCAGTCTTTGGTGCGCGATTCGAGACGAAGCCCGTCCCAAACTGACTCTACCATTGACGAGAACGTCCACCAGCGCGCGTCGGTGCCCAGGCAGTGCTGGAAGGTACTGGAGCGACCCACTTCGTGCCGGTTGCAGTGTCGGCCTGGACCGCCAAGTCGTCTACCGCAGTCGCCTCATGCGTGCGGTAGGAGAATGTGGAGTCCGCGACCACTTCATACCAGTGCGGTTTCTCGGCGCCGCGACCGCAAAGCCAAGCCCACGCCGCGCTGGTATGTCGTGTAGGTCGTGGTGGACGAGGCCTGGGCGGCATCGCTGGAGACCCAGGACGATAGCGAAGCGACGACCGACGCGGAGGCCGCTGCCTCCACCGTGAACTCAATACGACTGGGTTGGCTTTGAGCGCGGGCTTCTCCTTGTACGAATACCGGTCCACCTCCGCCGTCTGCTCGCAGCGCAGTCCGGGTGCGTCTTCCGCACCTTGGTCAGAAAGACGTGTGAGTCGAAGCCTCCACGGCAGGAGAAGAATGGAAGATACGGCGGCACGAGGAACTCGTTCACCCCAGTTTTGAGCGCAGTATGATCATTTGCGGATCCGGCAGCGAGTAGAAATACAAAACCAAGGACTCAATGGGCGATCGACCATCCGGGCGTCAGCAGCCACGCTGCTGTTGTTCCCGCTCATGTCCCCGACGCTGGCGACGACTTCACCTCGCTGTTGCTGTTCTGCTCGCAGCCGCCCTTCGCCGACAGACAACGAAGACGTCGGACATGCCGAGAAGCAGCGCGCTAGTCACCGCCAGTGCGAATGCCCGAGAGTCTGCCATCCACCCATCTCAATCTGGGAGGTGTGCGGCTGCAGCGCGATATCCTTCATTGACGCTTGCTGCAGGAAGGCAAGGCGCGTGCCGACGGGCGTCGCAGACGGCAAGTAATCGGGGCACGGGTACGAACACCTGCAGATCGAAGCCGGCGACAATGTCGCGCACGTCGCCCTGCAGCAGCTCAAGAGCCAGCATCAGCATGGCCTCCGTACTCCCGTGTGCCGCACCGCTGAGCTGCAGGGAGCTGCGCTTGGGTTGTCGCCCGGGAAGCTCCGGTCGCTGAGTGTACCGTGCGCGAAGACGATAGACACTTCGTGTCGCTCACACGAGCACCAGCCCAATAGTGCGGCCGCACCTTGCGACGAGTTGGGCGCTTCTGGCCAGCCGAAACGCGTGAGGTTGGGTCCCATTGAGTGGTCTTGGCCGCCGATGGACGGCCACCATCTGCCCCTCGTGGCCGCATGCACAGCAGGTTCTGCCTCATCGGTCTCTTGGCGCAGTTCACGGTCGCCAGGCTGGAGACGCTTCCCGGCTCGCCAGCGCTTCTGCTGTGACGAAGAGATCCTGGCCCTCGGTGGCAGAGGGGGGGGGTCGTCGATCAGTAGTTGACGCACGAGCGCTTCCCATGCATGATGCCGCCGGTTCGTCGGAAAGCTGTTTGGTTTGGTTTTATTTACCAACGTAGACGCTTGTTTAGGATAAATAACATAATCTAGGTGGGCTCTTTAAATTGATCATGCCACCATCTCCTCTCTATTACAATCTTTAAACCTCCGTTTTATAATATATTTCGAGTCGGTCAGAATACGATCAAGTATTATGAATAAAAGGTTATTAACGTTAGCAGAGGCAAATCCCAGAAGGGGTAGGCAAAAGATCATATTAGACAGCCTATTATGCATGACTACAGACAGGATTAGGCTGTTGGAGAGGGATGCCAGTGTGGTCTTGTCTGGGTGTCTGTATTCGTCCCATCGTAGCCCAATTAATTGTGGAAATGTAAAAACCCTTGGGCTGCTTCGTGCAGTCCTGCCCGCTTGTGAAGAAGTTTGAGCGTGTTGCCACAAGGGAAGCTCCTTGGGGAGGGGATTCCGGTGGAGGAAGCACGTTTCGAGACACGTCCTTGGCAGGGCGATGTTCATGGATGTACCACAAGAGCAAGAGCAACCAAGTTCGAGCTGCTATGCATTGGACATGTATGCGATGTTGACAATTCCATGCTGGACTGGCTGTCGCAAGAACGGGAAGTGATTGCTCTCAGAGCAGAGCGGTATAATAGCTGCTCCTATCGCTGTCTCGCATATCTCGGTGGCAACAC